>JAVDOI010000070.1:32500-160000 GCA_032191485.1 Leptoclinus maculatus | reverse complement strand
GAAATCTGCTCGTTGTTTATCCGTCGGACTGTTTCATTTCCCTCTCACCGCTCTCATGGCGTCGGTTCTAAAGAAGAAGCTGTAAGAAGCTCACTTTACTTTGCCGGCTCAGCAGCAAACAGCAGACAGACTCAGTTAGAGACTAGCTGGTGAACATAGTGGAGCATTTAGCAGCTAATGAGACATTTCCCTTATTTTTGGTGGTGGAGACCAAAAATGGAGCAAAAAGAGAGAGAATGAATCATGTTGATCTGTAACCGCTGGATGTGGAAATGAAAAAAGTCTCAGACTGCAAGTTCAACAAATCAACTTAACAGCTTATTTCTGGTGCCTCAAAGTTGCCCAAAAACTCAGTTATTGCATGTTTAAACTTGCTGTTTGCAGATAAACTTAACTGTGTCTCACGTCTTTCCAGGTGTACGAGCCTGATGAGGAGGCCGAGAGGAGAGGAGGAGTAAGAGGACAATCTGAGAGACAGAGGTGCAGCTGGATGGAGATGGATTGTGGCTTAAAGAAGTCTGAAGAGTCCGATTTTTTGGGGGGACCGTGGTCGTCCACCTCGCTCTTCTGTCCCTCTGTCTCTCCAACAACAGACATCTTCATCATCAAACCTGCACTACAGCAGCCCCCCAAAAAAAGAAAAGGAAACTCTTTCGCCTGCGTCTTTGTCTTCAGTTTGTGGCTGCGAGTCGCCCGACACACCTCGACAACACCTGTCCTCCTCTTCTTCATCTTCATCCTGAAGATTTACCCTTTTACTTCTCCTCACACATAACGTTATGGTTACTTAACTTCTCGTGTTATTATGGCTGCAGTCTGTTGTGCTCTTTCGACTGTACAGTCTATTTATTAGTCATTTTAAACCTTTCATTCTTGTATCTATCGATTTATTTATTTTTTAATAACGAGCATGACTCCTACCTGTGTTCTTAATACCAGTGGCTGCTTTTTTTTCTGCACGACTATAAAGCTGCCTGTGTGAAAATGAACCAAACAGTCCCACACGTGTCTCACAGAGAGACGAGAGGCACCAGTGGGTGTGTTTTTAATTATCCGTTCTGTTTTGTTATTTCAATGGAGCTCTTATTTCTTCCTCTGGAGTGTATAGTTGACCCTCAACCGACGCCTCCGTGTGTTGACCGGACCAGTGAAAACCAAGCAGCATGCCAACAATATTACCGTCGTTCTGAATTGATTCTCTGTGTACTGAACATTGCAAGCTAGCTACTGAAATTATGGTTGAAAATGATAGTATCACGCTGTTTATGTAAATTTCATCGTGGTGACTTGACAATTATGCTGTAGATGGTATTTAATTGCATGATATTGCAAGTTAATAACATTGGTGAGTTGGGTGTTATCGTGCATTTTTGATTTTCTTCTCTTTTTGGACTGAACTTCTGGTGAGCTATAATCTATTGCCTCTACTTTCTGGGCTTTGTAAGTGCATAAACTATTGTTTCGTGTTGACATTATGAGTGTAGTGGTGAGGATCGAGACAGAATATAACGTTTAGAGAAATGCTGGATCCAGATCAGGTTTTAAAATAGCTCTTCGCTGAATCAAAGACAAAAAAAAAACCCGAAACCACCAAGTTAGATTTCACATCAGGATCTTAGTTTCGGTTATTCTCTCATTTTTTACATGCAGATTGTTTTCTTGCACTTCACAAGAAAAAACAAACACGCACACAAAAGACCAAAAAGACAAAAGGATTTTAGAAAACCAGATTCGACCAAACAGCAGAAATATAGTTTCAAAAACAATTTATTTATTCAAGTTAAGAGGTTTCTGTCTTGTGAGAACCTTCGTCTTTGTGACAAAGCTTTGTCTTTGTGACGTCTACGACACGTCTACGACACGTCTACCACACGTCTACCACACGTCTACCACACGTCTACCACACGTCTACGACACGACAGAGAATTACTGTAAATCTGAGTCAAATACAGGGTTCAACATACAGTTCTGATCTTAAGTGTGAGAAAGAAAGACGAAGACTAAAACAGACGGTCGTCCCAGTTATTAGTTTCAAACAGCGTTCAGAAGGATTTTACGATCGTGTCGACTCAAATTTCACAAGAGTTTCAACGTGCAAAACTGTAAATACATTAAACAAAACGAAGAGTACAGAGAATAAAATATCCAACAATAAAACATGCGGATAAAGATAATTAGAGTATATATCAAATATTTGAGTTTTTTAAGAATCACGTTGTGAGAAGCCAAAGTTTATTTATGTTGCACATTTCAGAAATAATGCAATTCAAAGCGCTTTACATAAAAAAATTAAAATGCAAAATAAACACGTTATAAAGAGACATTTGTTTACAATTTAAAACGGTTATTAAAAAGCCAAGAGTATAGAAAAACATACACAAGCTCAAATAGAATAAGAATGCAAGAATAAAAGCTGCAGTGTTTTAATAAAAGTCTTCAGCCGTGAGTTAAAAGAAATGTTTCAGAGAGATGGTGCATAAAAAAATAAATAAAAATAAGTTGTAATTGTTGAAACTCTTGCTGATTTGTGCTGTATTCTAATGATCTGATCGACAGCATTTTGTGGTTAAAAATAAGAATTTAGCGAGTCAGTTTATCTCTTCTGCACATTGAAACTAACCCTAAAACACTGAAAATCAAATTCTCAACGTAGCTCTGTGTTTTATTGTCATTAACACACCTGGATCACAACACACCGACACGCTGCAGCTCCTTTAGTCATGTGTCATGGTACCAGTGAAACCAACAGTGCTCCTTCCTGTCCAGTGTAAACCCCGAGAGTCTCTTTAATGGGATCACTGGTCACTAGCTTCATTTAATCCTGATTCCATTCATCAGTATTTGGACACTCAAACGCTATTTGAACTACTTCAGAAGAACCTCTGCACTTATTCTCTCGTTGAGACTGTGACCGAACGCTTCTGTGTGTGAAACAAAAGCTTCTCTGGTTTCTTGTCTTTAAAGATTTATTATACTGGTAATGATGACGGTGGTGTGCATCAATATTAAACATGTGATCAGATGTAATCAGTGTGTGAACCAATAAAAATGACAACGCAGAGCGCTGTGTGTGTGTGTGTGTGTGTGTGTGTGTGTGTGTGTGTGTGTGTGTGTGTGTGTGTGTGTGTGTGTGGACCAGAGGTCAGAGGTCAACCTGAGGCAGCAGAAACAGCTCGGGGATCAATCGATCAATCACAGACGAGAACAGTGAAATAGATTTACACAAGAAGTACACTCCTGATGTACTTGTACTCGTATTTTTCTATTTTATACCACGTAATACTTAGTTAATACTCCACATCTCAGCGCTGGTGGAGGAAGTTTACTTGCATCAAAGTACCAAATGTAGAAGTACTCATTAATGCAGAATGACCCATTTCAGAATGATATACCAGATTGTACCATCATTATTTATTCAGTATCAGAACTTAGTTTCTTCTTCTTTTTCTTTTTCTTTGTCTTCTTCTCCTCCTCCTCCTCCTCCTCCTTCTTCTTCTTCTTCTTTTTCTTTTTCTTTGTCTTTGTCTTCTCCTCCTCCTCCTCCTCCTCCTCCTCCTTCTTCTCCATTAATCGTCTCTCGACCCCTCAGATTTATCTGGTGACCCTTTAAAGGGTCCCTCCCCCTATGTTGGGCACCACTGGACTAAACTATCTGACTGTATATAAAGTACTTTAAAGTAACATGCTGCTGAAACATTAATACTTCAGTATTAATAATGAACGAAGTACGAGTACTTTTACTTACTTAGACTTCAGTACATTTAGCTCAAAGTACTTTTGTCCTTTTACTGAAGTAACACTTGAATCACTGAGAGTTGTTTGGTGTATTTTGTGAGTACAGGAAGTTCACTCAGGTACTCTTTAGATAATCAGTGACTCGGGACAAAGGTTGATGTTTATTGCTCTGTTTGAATGAAGTACATCTGGCTCTGAACCAGAACATATAAGTGTACCTGATGTAAAACAGGTAACACATCGTGTTTTACCTCAACAGAGTTCAAGAGATCAGACAGACAGTAAATGTTCTTCTACATTTGTTGGGAGATATTTGTATTTTAAGTATTTTAGTTTGATATATTCAATATTGTAACTTTTAGGTTTGGGTTACTTCAGAGGAAAATTATACCACTTTTACTTAACTTTGACTATTTAAGTTGTGATGGAGATTAACCTTGTTAAGATAAAAAGTGTTTTACAAAACAAACAAAAATAAAAAACAAAAAGGAGGGAAGTAAGATAAATTAATAGCCTGATTAAAACAGTAAATTATTATATTAAATTATATTAAATATTCCTATATTTTAATATTCAAATTATATTCATCATGAATTCATAATGAATTAATAAACTGCTATACTCTTTAATATTGTGTATGTTTTTATTATTATTATTATTATTGTATTAAATATATTTGATAAATACTAAACCATGTTTAATCTTGATATACAATACAAATACAACTAAGGGTATTAAACCTTATATTTTAATACAATTTATGTTGCCAATCAACAAATGTTAATGTGCCATAATCCATCAACTAATTGTTTATATACTTCTTATAAAGTTTAAATACATTTATAAAACATTTTACTATAAGATAAAGTGCTATTTTTTGTACGTTATGTGTTTTAATACACAGTTTCACTCATTTCTTTCCCTTCTTTTTTTTCTGACGCAACCGCACTGGTTTTCTGCTGACGTCGCCGGCCGTCGTGACGTAGGATCAGCACCAGAGTGATTAGACAGTGCCCGAGCTCGCGACTCACCTTCTCGGTCCCACACGCGGCGTCCTGCTCGCGCTCACGAGACAGGAGAAGAGTGTTGCTCGTTTACTACACCGGGAGGCTGCGGATTAGAAAACCACGCGAGCGGCAGCAGAGAAAGGTAAAGAACGAACTCGTAAAAAAGTAAACGTTAAGATAAAGTTTGAGGAGAACGGTTAACTGTTGAGACGAGTATTAATGTTACGTTAACGGACCGAGTCTCGTGTGGGTGTCCTGCGCGTGACTACAACAGTTTGAAAGCGCTCGAGCGCGGAGCGGTTGGTGTGTATGTGTGTGAGTGAATGTAACATTACTCACGTTGTGGGGACATACAGCTGTCAGAGCGGCACAGGGTTCCCACAGAAAAATAATGGTTCTTAACTGGTTCTTTAAGAACCATCACCCACTAAAGAACCATGTTATCTATTGGATGCTTCTACATGTTTGTCATATGGTTCTTTGGGATATTAAATGGTTCTTAATTCATGTTTGAGTTATTGGATGGTGAGGGATGGTATACATTTGCACAAAAAAAGAAAAAGGTTCTTGAGAGAACCTTCTTTTTAATTAAGTTTAAAGTCTTTGAAGTTCCTTCAACATAATTTTAAAGAATCGTTTAAGAAAATGGTTCTTTATAGAACTTTGGTCTTAAAGGTTCTTTGTGGAACCAGAAACGGTTCTTGTATGGCATCCCTCTAAAGAACCATTTCGGTTCCAGATAGCACCTTTATCTTTCTCTGTTGGGAACAAAAATGCAGGTAAATCACTCAATTTAACCGTTAAGTTCGAGCCTCCTACGTTAATGTTACGTTTAAGAGTTATTTTAACGTAGGCCTATATATATATATATATATATATATATATATATATATATATATATATATATATATATATATATATATATATATATATATATATATATATATATATATATATATATATATATATATATATATATAGGATGTACTGTAGACTACCGACTGTACTGTACTGAGGTTTATCATCTGATCTACAACTGAGATAAAGTTACAGCACTGAGTTTGATTGTCATCAATAAAAAGATAAAGACGGTGATATTCCTTCTTTACAGTAAACACTAGTTTATTTAGGCACCAGTTGTGCTGCCTCAAATGCTCACTAGAACATCTAATGTGGATTAATTCACCACTGAAAATAGTCCATAACAAAATAGGCTGAAAGCTACAATGCTCAGGTGTTTTAGGAAATGTAAATTATTGGTTTTGATCAGGCTTTAACCTCCGGTTCTTTAAAGTGAAGCCAATGCTTCATGTCTTAAAGCTGCATTCTCTCTACTGACCATCAGGGGGCGACTCCTCTGGTTGTATAGAAGTCTATGAGAAAATGACTCTACTTCTCTCTTGATTTATTACCTCAGTAAACATTGTAAACATGAGTTTATGGTCTCAATCTCTAGTTTCAAGTCTTCTTCAATACAGCATGATGTTCATTTAGTAAATGATGGTCCATTTAGAGTAAAACAGACCATAAAGCAGGGTATGCTTTAGGGCGGGGCTACTGTGATTGACAGGTCACTGCTGCTACCGTACACAACGTCTCTACATCACTCCTCCGCATTACAAATATGGTCACTTCTGTTCGTTGGTTGCGAAAAAAACAACATGGCGACGGCCGTAATCCAAGATGGCAACGCCGAACTCGAGGTTTCAAGACGTCAGTCCACAAACCAACGGGTGACGTCAAGTTGGCTACTTCCACTTTCTATACAGGGTCTATGCGGTCTATTTAATCTTATCCTTTAAGGTTACTATCAATATTTACATTATTTACATTTACGCCCAACAGGATCCAGGAGACGATCGGAGGAAGAGCCGTAGAGAAGTTAACCCAAAAGCAGGAGGAACGAGAGGAGCAGCTGCTGAAGGAGCGTTTGAGGGCCTCCTGGTCTACGGGAACGTGCTGCCATATTGTTTTTCCAGGAAGGGACGGGGTTTTTTTTGGGAGCTGTGGCTGATCTGCAGCCATGCACCGCTTAAGGACTACAGTCGCAAGGCTTCGACCTTTAACGGCTGCGCAGACGGCCCCGAGCCAATCACAGCCCAGGACTTTTAAGCCCGCAAGGCGCCTGAACACATCGGCGGCTGCTGAGCCCTTTCTTAACGGCACCAGTTCCAACTATGTGGAGGAGATGTACTATGCATGGCTGGACAATCCCAGGAATGTGCACAAGGTACTTGCAAAACATATGCAAAACAGGTTCAGCACTCATGCACAATGAGTGTGTGTCTCTTTACTCTGATAAAACTTCTTCTTCCTCTCAGTGATTACAGATACCTGTAGTACCTGTAGTAGGCTAAAGGTACTAATACACACTGCTGGTACTTTGTGTGTTTGCTTATGCGTGTTTGAATAGCAGAACAGAGCAAACAGTGAATGACAGATAGCAAAGCAGAGAGAGAAACAAACACTGTGAATGTATTTCTAATCAAAAATACATTTACACCAGTTATTTCACATCGAAAGATGTTGAGATAGTTAAATATGTGTTGTAGTGTCATTCGAAATCAAGTCGAGATTGGTTAACAAGAGATAAAAATGAGTTTTGTGGAAGGCTAAAGAACCATTGTGTCTATTGGATGGTTCTACATGTTTGTCATATGGTTCTTTGGGATATTAAAGGTTTCTTAATTCATGCTTGAGTTATTGAATGGTGAGGGGTGGTATAAATTTGCACAAAAAAATAAACCGTTTTTTCTTTAAGTTCTTCAAAGAACCAGAAATGCAGTTCTTTGAAGTTGTCTTCAATTTCCTTCAACATTTTTTTTGAGTGTGGTAAAAAAGTGTAGTAAAAAAGATGTCCGATAAGTCTTAATAGTAATTACTGCTTTTTATTATTATTATTAATAGTAACAGAATAGCTATTTTTGAATTCCACCTCATATACAAGACCAGCATTTACAAACAAATCCTCCAAATTACTAGAAAGGCTGATAAAAAGCCAGTTTGCTGCCAAGCTTATCTAGAACTTTGACCTTTGTCTTTGTTGGGCCAAGTAGAACAGCCTCATATTTACAACCAACAAACTGATGAACATCATTAAATAGATTAACCTGGAACACTTGGACAGATATTTCACATTGTAGAGTCGTCATAAAATAAGTTATAATGAGGTTGGGATGTTGGTATTGATGCTTGAATCCAATAAGACTGTTTATTAATAACAGACACCATGCATAGAATATTGAACCTTTAAGCTTTTTGCAAGCAACACAGTTAAAGTTAAGTGAAGAAACATTTATAAAAGAGTGTCAACATTTTGTTTAGAATATCTAAACATAAAGAAATATATATATTTAATAGCAAAGTCTCCTCTATTCAAACAAAAGCTCCCCTTTTAAAAGCTTAGTGCGACAATATCACAGCATCATGTTCCGATATTATAGTTTGATATTACAATCCAACTCAGCCATAACAATTATTGCAATCTAACAGCACCATTAATTACATTTATATAACCACAATAACAATATGTATGTGAAATAATATATTTGTTTAAAGCGTGTTGAATAACTTGTCTACCTTCATTCTCTCTCCTGTTTCTCCCTGCAGTCCTGGGACATATTTTTCCGTAACGTTAACGCTGGAGCTCCGCCTGGTTCGGCCCACCAGAGCCCGCCACCCCTCAGTGGGTCTCCTCAGGGACTGGCCAGTGTTCAGGCACTGGTGGGTTCCCAGTCCAATGTGGAGAAGCTGGTGAGGGATCATCTGGCAGTGCAGTCACTCATACGAGCGTACCAGGTAAACTACAAACTCAGGAGTGACGTAGAGACGCCGTATACGTCTCTGGTAGAGACCTGTCAATCACCGTGTAGCCCCGCCCTAAAGCATCCCCTGCTTTATGGTCTGTTTGACTCTAAATGGACCATAATGTACTAAATGAACATCATGCTGTATTGAAGAAGACTTGAAACTAGAGATTGAGACCATAAACTCATGTTTACAATGTTTACAACAATTTACATTTCCTAAAACACCTGAGCATTGTAGCTTTCAGCCAACCTTTTTATGGACTATTTTCAGTGGTGAATTAATCCACATTAGATGTTCTAGTGAGCATTTGGGGCAGTAGAACTGGTGTCTAAATAAACTAGTGTTTACTGTAATGAAGGAATATCACCATCTTTATCTTTTTATTGATGACAATGAAACTCAGTGCTGCAACTTTATCTCAGTTGTAGATCAGTTGATAAACCTCAGTACCGTACAGTACAAAAGTAAAAGTATTTAGCAGCATGAAATGGAAATATTTCAGTACAAGTAGTAATGTCCTTAGTTGCGTTCCACCTCTGCTCAGGTTTAGCTCTCATCAGTTAGCTTAGCGAGCTAAAGGAATGTTAGAAGGACGTTTGATTTACAAACTTTGACCCAGAACCTCTGTCTAGGGTTCTGTTGACACACACACACACACACACACACACTGAGCTGTGTTTCTCTGTTCAAAAGGTCCGAGGACATCACATAGCCAAACTGGACCCTCTGGAGATCAGCTGTGTGGACTTTGACGATGCCCCGTGTGCCGTTGGTTTCCAGAACGTTGGTGAGGAACATGAACCTGTTTACATGTTTACTCTCCCAGTCCTTCCCACTTCCTGGTTTCATTTCTCACAAATAGTTATCCAATCCCAGCCCTTCGTTGAGAGTCTTAGTCTTTCTTTCTTCACACCTTTCTTTAGGAAGATAAAACCTGCACTACAGGTTTCCTTTAAGGCTTTACTCAAACATTTTGTACATTGTCTCAAAGTATTTTTGCGTAGTATCTGTGGAGAGGAGCGTCATTAGCCTCGTCACTCCTTTTTTCTCAAAGACGTCACCTTGAACTGTAGGAACATTTGTCTCTATTTTCTGAGGTTTTATGGACTAAATAACGAGTCAATTACTCAAGAAAGTAACCTGCAGATGAACCGATAGTAGAATAGATAGTCCTTAGTTGAAGCCCAGTTATGGTTAACCTTAAACATGTTGCTGAAAGTGACACAAAATGTCTTTTACATGTTCATGATCAGGTCAGTTTTAGACGTTATTAAACTGCAGACTTTATAGATTATTTGAATCGAAGAACAACCTGTTAATCGTTTACTAACATTAATAACCGCAGAGTTTATTGCTTCTTAGAGGATATGATAGAGGAGTAAATACACCTGGTAACAACTTAAGAGTTTTATTATTACTTAACACTCTCACACTATTAAACTATTTATGACCCATTAGGCACCGCATATAAAGTCTTTATTTGAAAGTTTATTTATTTTCTAGTTATGTCTCAAACATATTGTTATCCAGATTATAACTCATTAATTCATACCTTGTGAGTCACGTTTGTCGACGCACACGTGTATCTTATCAGCACATTCTGTACAGCAGGTTATAGTTTCTGAGGAAACCAGATAAGACGACATGCTTTATGGTTGTTAACACAACACTTTATGCATCTATCAGGTCTGATGTTTGTAAAAGTGATCTGTGAATATAAACAGTTCTTTATTGAGTTGTATGATTTGGAAACATGTCGGCTCGGCTCCATTACTGTGTTAACTAAACATTGACTTGTCAGTTTAGTTGTTGTGCAAAGAGTTCAAACATATTGGAGTGTGTGTGTGTGTGTGTGTGTGTGTGTGTGTCATTGTGCCTGATGAAAAGGTCGGGCCTCTGAGTTCAGAAACAGGGGGATTGTTAGGAGCTGTAATGGGACGTTTCCACAGTTAGAAGTGGTATTGTTCAGGTTTCACTGCGCTCTGCTTTGTCCTGGTGGGCCTGAGGTTCACACAGGTCGGACAAAAGGTTGGCATTCAAATCAGCCCATCAGAATAAATGAGAACAACACAGTATGTGTGTGTTTGTGGTTCTCATTATGAAGAACGTCTGTGTTATCAGATCGTAGGAGCAGAACCTTACATCTTTGCTTTTTGCTCTGCTTTTAGTGGGAACTAACTCATGCTTGGCCTTCATCCGGGTCTGTGGTGTTCCTAACTTTCCTGTGGTTCATCATTAGCTTATTAACTAGCGTTATGGTCGTTGCATGGCCTCCTCTTTGTTGGCTTCTTGTGGAAGAGGTGAAGAGGATATTGTGGCCTTTGCTCAGCAGCCGGCGGGGGACAAACAGACCCCAACAAACCTTATCAAAGACAACAAAGTCTGTGTGCTTTCATGTGTGAGGCGGTTTACGGAGAGGAGGGAGAGTCTAAAGATCTCTTATGTAATGCTGACACAGACATAGATACAAGCTTCGCCCCCTCCTCTGATCCATAGCTTTAGATAAACAGAGTCTCAGACCTAAAGGAGGACACAGGATCTGCCTGATCTTGTTTGTCAGGCTAGTCCGGAGCCTCGGGGTCCCGATGAAGAAAGCTCAACCTGTTAAAAGATAATATATTCAGTCCAGTTCTGATTCAGCAGGAACCCCAAGAGACCTTCTGGCCTCGTAAGGGATTCAAGGATATAATTACGTGACCGATTTTAATCCACAAAGCTCGTTTTACTCTTAATGAGGAGAACTAAAACTCGCTAATGATGAGTCCAAAATGTGGTTCAATGGAGCTCAATCTGCACTCACAAAATGTAAAGCTGAGTAACGGATGTTTGTGTATGAATCCTTGTGGTGTTGCTATTTTAGCCCCATCAAAATAAAATTAATATTATAAATTAATATGATGGAAGTCGATACACGTTCCATTAAATGTTAAACATTTAATGGCTCCAGCTTCTCACATGCTGCCTTTATTTGACATTTATGATGATTTTAGACTGAACGATTAATTAAAAAAGATAAGCTGATACAAATAGTTGCAGCCCTCCACTTCCTTTTAAAGTTTATCAATAAAACTATTTTAGATTGAAGCTTGAATATAATAATATAATGTCACATAATGTTTCTATTCCTGACAGGAGCCTGGACTAAATTAAGATTAAAACATCTGTTTAGGGAGTTAAAATAGTGAAGATTCCAGTAAATCTTGACTTCAGTGGTTGTTTCCTGTGCCTTCCTTTTATCGCCTGTTTCTCGGTTAAACATGTCAGTCACATGGTATGTCCCCCCCCCCCCCCCCCACACACACACCTTGTCCTGGTTTGCATGCCTGTACTCGTTCGGTGGTTTCCCTCCTCACGTTGATGTCTTTATGTCTCTGCGACAGGTTTGTACGGACTGGCTGAGTCCGACTTGGACAAAGTGTTCCGTCTTCCCACCACCACCTTCATCGGAGGCAGCGAGAGCTCGTTGCCTCTCAGGGAGATCATACGACGCCTGGAGGTAAAACCACGTCCTGAAAACATTCCTACAGTGATGATAACTTCATTTGTATCGCACCTTTCAAACAGAAGTTTAAATTGCTTCGCTACATATGATTAATTAATAGGATAACCCTAACCCCAAACCACTTAGAATTACCTCAAATGAAATTACATTAGATTCAACTTTATTTACTTTATAGTTTACAGGATATTCAACCTTTTGTTTCCTTATAATACATTTCATACTTGACTTGTTTCTTTACAGGGTTTGTATAAAGGTAATAAAGTAGTTTATGAATATGAGATACGAGTTTATAGATATTTACAATCCCTCCTCGTCATTGTGGTGGTTGATTTATGGGGTTTTGTAGGTTACAGCTACAGTCTATGTTCATATTAATGAGTTACATTCGTTCTTCTCAGTTCATTTTGTTAGTCCTCCCTCTGGTGTTTAGGAGAATAATGCACAGAGTATAAACGCCTCCGTTCACGCTACGCAGTGTAAACAAAGCTCCAGTAAACATTGGTGAAGCCCAGAAGTTAGTTCTCATATCACATCCTGCACGAGGACCAATATACACAGCTTCAAGCTTTTTTCAGGACAAATGACACAGAAGATTAGTCTCGTTAACCCTTCTCTCTTCTAGATGTCCTACTGTCAGCACATCGGAGTAGAGTTCATGTTCATTAACGACGTGGAGCAGTGCCAGTGGATCAGACGCAAGTTCGAGACACCGGGAGTCATGCACTTCAGTCTGGAGGAGAAGAGGACTCTTCTGGCCAGGATGATCCGATCCACAAGGTCAGTCTGAGTTTCTGCACATTTCCTCATCACATGGTGGATGTTCTGAGACACAATGTGAAGGAGCACCACCTGTTCACAGGTTCGAGGAGTTCCTCCAGAGGAAGTGGTCCTCTGAGAAACGGTTCGGTCTGGAGGGTTGTGAGTCGCTCATCCCGGCCCTGAAGACCATCATCGACGAGTCCAGCCAGAGCGGAGTGGAGAGTGTGATCATGGGGATGCCTCACAGGTGAATCAGTAGTAAATCAACATCACGTGGTTATATAAATGTCATTCATGGTGCTATCTATCTTATTTCCAAAAAATGCTGACTTTTGGACTTGATGCTCTAGAGTTATAGGAAATGGTGGCATATCTTGTACCTAATATGTGCTCCTCCGTCTCCAGAGGGAGGCTCAACGTTCTGGCTAACGTGATCCGGAAGGAGCTCGAACAAATCTTCTGCCAGTTCGACTCTAAACTGGAAGCAGCTGACGAGGTTTGAACATGAACTGCTGAGAGCAGAGCGAACTGTGATTAAAGTTGTTTGTGTGTTGATTATTTGTTTAGACTATCAAAATTCAGAAAATTTGAAGAAATATCCGTCACAGTTTCTCAGAGCCTAAGGGGATATTTTAAATACACTTATTCGCTTTCTTGCAGAAAGTGAGATGAGAAGATCATTACCGCTCCTAATACATAAAGAGAGCAGGCAATTAGCTTAGCTTAGCATAAAGACTAGAAACAGCTGGCCTGGTTTTCTACGACGTCTTGTTTTCATGCGTTGGTCTATGTATTGATTTAAAAAAACAAACAAGATTGAACTTGTCAAATAATGAGATTTAGAGCAGCTGCTTGGTGGATTTGTTACCTTTTGGATACAGCCAAGCTAGCTGTTTCCTCCTGAAAGAGTCTTTAATGCTAAGCTAAGCTAACCAGCTGTAGCTTCATATTATTCTATATCTAACTCTTGACAATAAAGCAAATAACCATATTTTGACTGACCAACAGGCCAAAAACCCAAAGATACTCAATTTAAAAAAGAGAGTAAAGCAGCGAATCGTCACGCTTGAGAAGCTGCAAATGGCAAACGTTTGTTTTTTTTGACTTAATAAATCACCTGAATGATTAGTTGACAATTCATGTCCTGTTAAAGACTAATCGATGTTACAAACAAATGATTTGTCTGCCTAAATGTGACGGGTTTATTTCTCTGCTCTCAGGGTTCTGGCGATGTGAAGTATCACTTGGGGACGTACCACAAGAGGATGAACCGGGTCAGCGACCGGGAGATCACCATGTCGCTCATGGCGAACCCGTCCCACCTGGAGGCCGTAGACCCGGTGGTTCAGGGAAAAACCAAAGCTGAGCAGTTCTACTGCGGAGACACGGAGGGCAAGAGGGTACGCTGGGTTTTACACAAACATATGGAGGGAAAAAAGGCACCTTTGGTCGTGTTTCTAACATTGTTGTACCCCGATGATTGATGTCACAGGTGATGTCCGTTCTGCTTCACGGTGACGCTGCATTTGCAGGTCAGGGTATCGTGTACGAGACGTTCCACCTGTCTGACCTGCCGTCCTACACCACACATGGCACCATACACGTGGTGGTCAACAACCAGGTACGTCTGTCAGCGTTAAAGTGGGACAAACAGGTTAATATGTTGAATATTAAACCAGTTTAGCTACATGAAGGGTTGTTTTCTTGAAGTTTCGAAGGCGTCCTAAATCATGAAAACAGCAAACGGCTTCTGAAATCCTTCATTAATGAACACCGTCCGTCATTTTGACGGGTTCATCCTCTCATCCACACAGATCGGGTTCACCACGGATCCCAGGATGGCGCGTTCGTCTCCGTATCCCACGGACGTGGCGCGCGTCGTCAACGCTCCCATCTTCCACGTCAACGCAGACGACCCAGAGGCTGTGATGTATGTGTGCAAAGTGGCAGCCGAGTGGAGGAACACTTTCCATAAAGATGTAGTGGTAGACCTGGTGAGTACACAGGAGGGGGGTCTTTGTAGCTCCGGATTTCTATCCAGGAGGTTTCCTCTGATGAAATCATGGTTTGGTGATTTTTAAGGTGGATCCCTGGCAGGAAAAATAAAGTCAAGACATCTTAATCATCCAGTGACAGTTACTGGATGAGCTACAGCTTCCTATAAATGGAAGAAAGAGGCCCGACAGGTCCAGGCAACTAGTTGTGAGGACAGACTGAAAGTAGGAGAGGCTTGGCATACCTTTCACGATCAATGACGGTATACAAAGATATACTCTGTGCGCTGTTCGTTGCATTATTCCCTGAGACGCCAGAGGGCTGCAGACAAAATGTACCACCAAGAAATAACCTCAACAATGCCTAGAAGGGATTGTAATTAACTGTAAACTTATATGGACTACCTTGAACCTTGAACCTTGAACTTTGCCAAGCACAGATGAACACTGAAGTTCACGTATGTCTGTCATGATAATGAATTAAAACACTCGATTGTGTCGACAGGAGGACTGTGTGTTAAGAGGAACATAACTAAACTCTCTCCTCCTCACGTTCAGGTGTCTTACAGACGCAACGGCCACAACGAGATAGACGAGCCGATGTTCACGCAACCGCTGATGTACAAGCAGATCAAGAAGCAGAAAGGAGTCCTGCAGAAGTTTGCCGAAAAAGTCATCGCCGAGGGCGTCGTCACGACACAAGCGTACGAGGTAAAGATGCTAAACGTGTACACGCTTCTCTGGAGGATACGTTTACGTTTACTCTAATATTATTGAAAACAAACACCTTCTAATTGTTCTAAAAGTGTCCGTCAAACCCCGTCAGTGTCTTCATATGAGCTGCATCTCTTTCAGGAGGAAGTAGTGAGGTACGACAGAATATGCGAGGAGGCTTACGCTCGCTCCAAAGACGAGAAGATCCTTCACATCAAACACTGGCTGGACTCGCCGTGGCCCGGTGAGGAGTCCTGTTCTTCTACCCGTCTGATGTTTGAATCTCAGTCCGTAGTCTGAGCTGTGATGTCTGTCTGTAGATTTCTTCACATTGGAGGGACAACCTAAGAGTATGAACTGCCCGTCCACTGGCATCAGTGAAGAAGAGCTCGGCCATATTGGAAACATCGCTGCCTCCGTCCCCGTGGAGGACTTCACGATCCACGGAGGTACCGAGCGCTCTCCTCCTCCATGTTTACATCTAAAACCTCCAAATGTGTCTTATCTAATCTGTATTTGAATGGTTTGTGTTTCAGGTTTGAGTCGTATCCTGAAAGGCCGTGCGAATATGGTGAATCAGCGAGTGTGCGACTGGGCTCTCGGGGAATACATGGCCTTTGGCTCTCTGCTCAAAGACGGGATCCACGTTCGCCTCAGCGGACAGGATGTGGAGAGGGGAACGTTCAGGTAACGCAGACAGGAACCAGGGAGTGCATCGTTTCTCCAAAAGGGGGTCCGAGTAGCTCCTCAAACAGACGTGAAGACCGTCTCGCTTCGTCTCTGGTGTCATATTTATGAATAAATGTTTTGAAAAAGCTTTTAAAAGACATTTTAGTGACGATTGCAAGTGACAAATAATTGTCTTGTGATTTTAGAAACCCCTGAAATGTAGCTATTGAGGCTTTCAAGAGGTCTCAGACCCCCCCGTATTTCACACACTGGTTTAACTGGAGATGGTTCACACCCATCAGCTACAGGAAGACGAGGGTGAAAATACTGGATGAAATGGAGTTCTTTCTCTCAGGAATTAGAAACGGATTAATGCTCTTAATTATTCCTTCATTATGGGGCGATTGCACCGAAATCCCAGTTTAACCCTCTGAACCCCAAAACCACAGAGAGCGAAATGTTCCTCGCTAAATCCAAAAAGTTATAGAATTAAAACGTCCTCGGTGACTCTCACAGTCTGTTTCCTGTGATTGTGCTTCTCAGCCATCGGCATCATGTTCTTCACGACCAGAACGTTGACAAGAGGATCTGCATCCCGATGAACTACGTCTCCCCCGATCAAGCTCCGTACACCGTCTGCAACAGCTCTCTGTCGGAGTACGGAGTGCTGGGTGAGCCTAAAATAACATTAATATATCATTTCTGATGCACGAAGAGTGAAGAAAGCCACACAGAGATTTGTATCTTCTCAGGAAGTTAAGCTGGAGAACAAACTCTGTAAATGTTGTATTTAATTCTCTGTGTGCAGGTTTTGAACTGGGCTTCGCCATGGCCAGTCCCAACGCTCTGGTTCTGTGGGAGGCCCAGTTTGGAGACTTTCACAACACGGCTCAGTGCATCATCGACCAGTTCATCAGCTCCGGTCAGGCCAAGTGGGTCCGACAGAACGGCATCGTGCTGCTGCTTCCTCACGGCATGGAGGGAATGGTGCGAGCTAGGAAACCAGAAGTGTCCTTGTGATGCTGAGATACATTCTGTTACAAATACACAACTGACCTCTCTCTCTCTCTCGCTCTGTCTCTCTCTCTCTCTCTCTCTCTCTCTCTCAGGGTCCGGAGCACTCGTCTGCCCGCCCTGAAAGGTTTCTGCAGATGTGCAACGACGATCCTGATGTTTTCCCCGTGAGTTTGTGTCAGAAACAGAAACATTGAGGTTTCTGGCTCCTTCTGACTTATTCTGCTCACGTTCATCATTTATTAATCCAGGGGATTGTTTGTCTGCACGGTGCCAAACAGAAACTGCTTGTAACCCAAAAAAACATGAGTTTCTATGATGCAGAAATTCCAAAATGTAGATAATTCAGTCGTCAGATATTAGTTTACTGAGCATGACGATGAGAATCCTTGGGATCCTTGGGAGCTAGCGGCCGCAGCATGAACATGCTTTATGTATCTGAACTGTTTTAAAGTGTCACATGACCTGTGTTTGTTTCTGTTCGGCGAGCTGCCGGACAATGAAGTGTTGTTTTGTGTATTCGTGTCGTTCCTTAAAGTACTTCTTTGTGTTTTGTCAGAAACTGTCGGAGGACTTTTCGGTGCGTCAGCTGTACGACTGTAACTGGATCGTCGTCAACTGCTCGACTCCCGCAAACTACTTCCACGTCCTCCGCAGACAGATCCTGCAGCCCTTCAGGAAGCCCGTGAGTAAAGAGGAGAGGAATCACAGCTCCACGTGATGTGCTTCAAGGTCACTGAGCTCGTTTCCTTGTCTCCTCAGCTGATCGTGTTCACTCCCAAGTCGCTGCTGCGCCACCCGGAGGCCAAGTCCAGCTTTGACGACATGCTTCCAGGTAGAGACGTCGTGAAGCTCTTCTCCTCTCAAACACCGGTCGACCTCTTGTTGTGTCGCTGACACTTTGTTGTGTTTGTTTTTCTGCAGCGACTCACTTCAAGCGTTTGATCCCAGACGACGGCGCTTCAGCCGCCGACCCAGAGAAGGTGAAGAGAGTCGTTTTCTGCTCCGGAAAGATCTACTACGAGCTGATCAGAGAGCGCACGAACAGAGGCCTGGACCAGGAAGTGGCCGTGGTCCGAGTGGAACAGGTGAGAGAATCAGTGTTCTGGAGGTTTAAAACTAACGTTTGTTCCCTCAAAGACAAATCATGTGAACTTCAAGCCTTTACGTCTCAAACTGAAGCGTTCCTGACATCACGTTCGTCTCCGTCCTCTCAGCTCTCACCGTTCCCGTTCGATCTGGTGAAAGTGGAGACGGATCGATACCTGAACGCTGACCTGGTCTGGTGTCAGGAAGAGCACAAGAACCAGGGCTACTACGACTACGTCAAGCCCCGCCTCCGCACCACCATCAGCCACACGCGGCCCGTCTGGTGAGTCCAGAAAACAAACAGTATATATATATATATATACACGTTATTCTAAATGTTATTCCTGTGTGTGTGTCTGAAGGTATGCCGGTCGTGACCCTGCAGCCGCTCCAGCTACCGGGAACAAACCGACTCACCTGGCGGAGCTGCAGCGTTTACTGGACACGGCCTTCCATCTGGAGGCGTTCTCAGGGAAGGTGTAGCCGCAGGTTTCACACCTACTAGTGTTTCTATTTACATATCGAATAAAACAACGCACACTGTTACCATGATGTCCGCGTGTTCACAGAGATGCATTGAATGTACGAATTCATACAAAGTGTAATTTAATAAGACTTTCATCTTCATTTCAGCTTTGCTTTTATTTTTTAAATAATGTCATAATGATGATAATAATGATGCACATCCAGAATCTACCAAAATACTGTAAACAATCACCTGCTGAACACACGTTTGAGGAAATGTTCAAAACATTGACTACGTTTACATGCCCACTAATATTCCACTAATATTCAGAATATGACCATATTCTGAATTTAATATGGTTCAAACGTCATATTCTGAATCCTTTCGTGCATGTAAACGTAGTCACGGATGCACATATTTGTAAAATAAGCGCGTTCTTGCAGAGTTGGCTGAGATCGACGTCGCTCTGTTAGCTTAGCTTAGCATAAAGACTGGAAACAGGGAAACGGCTCAAAATCTGTTTTACTTTGTTTATTTAATCCGTTGAAATCATAAAGTGTAAAAATGACACTTTATACTTTTAACGAGGTTACGTGTCAGGCTAGCTTTATGCTAAGCTAAGCTAACTAGCTGCATATTTAGCAGTGAAAGCAAATCAGTGCATTTCACCCAGAATGTGAAACTGGTCCTTCAAACTGGAATAGATTTGTCTGCGATATTATTTTGGGATTATTTGAAATGATTGAATGCTGGTCGGGATATTTTATTACGTTTTTGAGTCAGTCCTCCAAATATTAACATCAAAGAGTAAAGAAACAGACATCAACATGCAGCTTATCTTCATCACACCTCTATTTATTTGCTCCTCCTCTTCCTCCGGCCTTCATCCTGTAAACTGTCTGTTTGTGCCAAAAGTAACGAAGGAGACTTCTGAGGCACAATCTGAAGGATGTATTTATTTTCATAAAGTATGTTTTGGATAAATAAAGATTGTAGTTCCTGGTGAACAGTTTATTTTCTTGTCTGTTAGAGGTACAAGTACAAGTACTTGTACTTTCTATTTGCTGCTACTTTATACTTCACTACATCTCAGAGGGAAATATTGTACTTTTTACTGCACTACAAGTATTTAATAACTTGAGTTCTGTTGCAGGTTAAATTTTACAATATAAAATATAATCAACTAATATATTATGATGTATTATTATAGATTATACTACCCAGCAGTACATAAAGTCAAGTGATGAGCACATTATTGCATCAATAATTATAATACAATATATATTATTCTGCATAGTGAGTACTTTAACTTGTGTTACTTACAGTATATTCTGATGCTGATCATTTGGAATGCAGTATTTTTACTTCCAACATAGTATTCATACACTGTGGTATTACTACTTGTAAGTAAAAGATCTGAGTACTTCTTGTACCACTGGTTTTAAAGTTGTACCTGGTAGAGCTGGAGGACACGTTTACTACGTTAATGAGTACTTTCACTTGTGTTACTTAAAGTATATCCTGATGCTGATACTTTTGTACTTAAATACTGTGGTATTAGTACTTCTAAGAGAAAGATCTGCTTCCTTCACTGGTGGAGGAGACGTTTACTATCATTCTGCATAGTGAGTACTTTTATGTTAATACTCTTGTACTTTAACTCCTTGTAATGCTCTACCTGTCCACTAGATGTCCTCAGACAACTGTAGCTCAGAGTGTTTATCTCAGTTTATTAGAATTATTATAGTTCACTCACTCAACAGGAAGCTTCAGCAGCAGGTTTCCTGTTAACAGATGTTTTCAGTGACGATTTAAACACAATATTACCATCATTCTAAAGACCCTGAAGTTTCTGCACAAAGCGTTTTAATGAGAGGAATCAGCTGCTGCAGTAAAGATTTATAATAATACAACTTTTACCAACAAGTCAGTCTTCATTTTAACTTGTTGAGCTTTTTGGATCTTAAAGGCACAATACTTTTTCTTTAAAAGAAACTAAACTAATGTATAGACTCAAACTAAAATCATTTGTCTGCCTGGATCTTTTGATGTTCGGGACGTTTCTGGGCGTCAACCGTAGACTGAATATGAGGACAAGTTGGTTTGTGGTCGTTTTAAAGCTTCAAGTTCGGCAATTTGGTCGTCGCCATCTTGTTTTTTTGCAACCAGTGAACAGGAAGTGACCATATATAGACTGAGGAGGAGTGACGTAGAGCATGTATGGACATCATGCTGTATTGAAGAAGACTTGAAACTAGAGATTGAGACCATAAACTCATGTTTACAATGTTTACTGAGGTAATAAATCAAGAGAGAAGTAGAGTCATTTTCTCATAGACTTCTATACAACCAGAGGAGTCGCCCCCTGGTGGACACTAGAGAGAATGCAGCTTTAACACACTTCAGAATCAGAGGTTTCCGTCTACTTTTATCTTTTGCCCAACTTTGAATGTTGTGTTTACAAATAATACTAATTGAGCCTTTAACTCGCCGCCTTTAAAAATTATGTTATAGTGTTTTTCCAAACACTCTGCAGCAGCTGACTGACTCTTAACTCCTCTCAGACTTCTTAAACGCTGCATTAATCTTCTCTAAGACTAAGACTCTTTGGAGCTCATTTTGAGGAGAACTCGCTCAGTTAGGAGTTAACCTAAATAATCAAAACACAAAAACTAATACAAATGAAAAAGAAACTTGATCCTTCGTGCATGTCACATTCCCTGTTTATCGCTACGCTCTCAACTATCAAATTAACGTACAAATGCAAACAAAATAATCATCTTACAATCATTCAAATGAAGCAGCAACTTCTTAATTTCTGTAGTGAAACACTCCGGTTAGATTTTAGTGCAAATTCAGATGCAGACTCGTGGACTTGACTCCGTCCTCACAGCTGACTCTTGGAGGGTCTGACGTTGTGCCCGATGAACTCGAACAGGTCCACATGCGACCTGCCGGACTCCTGCTGAACGGCACAGTAGTCCTCCAGGAGTCCGTACAGTTTCCCTGAGACGGAGAGCAAAGTCAGAAACTAACAAGCGAACATTTTAAAGCCGCCTCGTGTCCTGAAAATCTCACCGACTGTCGTTCTCTCGGTGACCAGCAGGTGGTGCGTCCGCTCCAGACCCAGCTTCAGCTCCTCTTCCTCGAAGGTGAAGAAGGCCAATCCTCTCTTGGCCTTCGCTGCCGCCATCAGCTGGATCACAGCTGCACGTCGGAGGGGGAAAAGCTCAAGGCTCAAAGAGTCTCAACCATAGAACAATACATCACCGGAGTGTCGATGTACCTTTGAGCTGAGGGTCTCCGTTGAACGCTCCGCAGCCCCACTTCCCCGTAGCGATGTCGGGCTCGTCGTGGTCGCGACCCTTAAATCCACAGAATGCCTTCAGGGACACCAGGAGAATCACGTAAAAATGACAACCACAAAATAAAGACAATACACAGAATCTGAATGTGAGATTTGATGACAATAAATTAAATACAGAATAAAAACCAGACTCATCCTTTTAAAAATGACAAATCCAGTTCATAATTATTGACCTCGTTACTCCGACGAAGAGGGATGATTTTTAATATAATAGTGTGACTGAAGATCATTTCTATCCCGAATTATTGAGACGACAGTTTTACACGCGGGAACATTTAAAGTGTGTTCTTTACTGAGCGCAGCTCCTCTGGTGAGCACGCCGGCGTTAAAATGACCGTTTTGCTGATGGAGTTTGGTGAAGAGATGCTAAAACCGCGTGAGTGGTTCACACTGTTGCAGTTAATGACATGTTCCTTCATCACCATGAACACACACACACACACACACACACAGTGGATTAATCCGCCGCTGAAAATAGTCCCAAACAAATGCACTATTTCCTCCTGTTTGTTTGATTAAGAACTACAGGGATCAGCTGTTTTAGGAGATTAATGAGACATTTTATATATTTGTGTTTTTTCAGGACATCTCGAGAAAAATACTTTGAGTTTGACATGTAAATATATGAATAAGGATGAATAACAGAGGTGGCCTCACCTTGTTGAGGTCCCGTGTGACGGCGGTCATGGTGTATTGATCTCTCCTGTGTTTGAAGTGCACCGCGTCGATGGCTAAGATCCGCCTCTTCAGCCGAGCCCACTCGTCTCTGTGACGACGGACGATGATGAGAAACACACACATTCACACACTCGGACGTATAAGAGACGTAGAGAACAGTCGTACCTGTGCAGGCGCTCCTCGTGAGGGCCGGCCCACTCGAAGCTGTCCCCGAAACCTGAGTGACGGCTGAACTGTTGAGAGCCTGAAGACAGGAGCAGAGAAACCACCATCAGGACTTCCTGTTTGAGACTCAAATAGTTTCTCTTTTCATAGTATGATACGATTATTAAACAATTCATCATAGTGGATGTAAGAGAGATTAAAGTATCATCTTTCAATGTCTGCTGATCAGCAGTAATGAACCCGTTACCGGACCGATCACGTCTACCTGTAACGATCAGACACTCGTTGTCAGCGAGTTTCTCGGTGAAGAGTCGAGACACGATCAGCTCTGGATTCATGAGGAACAGGATCTCCTCCTGCACCAGACCAGAACCCAGAACCCCTCCACCGATCAAGCTGCAGGCAAAGTCCACCTGCACACACACACACACACACACACACACACACACACAGTGTAAAAACTATGTCTCTGGACTGGTACAGCTGGGTTCTGTCGGTTCTCACCTGGAGTAAACCGGTCCCTTCGGTCTCGATGGTTCCGCGTGACGTGACGTGAAGTTTACTCATCGTCTCTTTACAGCTGCCACAAAAAGAAAAGTTAGATTTTACATTTGTGTGGTTCTGATACAGATTAGCCGTTTATATTAGCAATGCTAGCCAATAGATGGGGAAGTCCCGCCCCTTCCTGTGTTCACATGCTGGTGTGTTTTAGACAACAACTCTGATCATCAGTCGGGAAGAGAGAGAACGAACATCCTGATAGGATGTTCTTGACGTGCAAAACTAAATTAATTGACACCATAATGTCTGATTTATGGCACAATTCAAACGGGATAAAATCATTGTTTGTCTCTCGTCTTTGATTATCGTACATGTTTTTCCCACATTAAGGTCACATAGTAGTCCACTGGAAAGTGTTTTATTATTATTATTATTATTATTATTATAATAATCATCATCATCATTATTATTATTATTATTATAATCATCATCATTATTATCATTATTATTATTATTATAATCATTATTATTACCTTCTCCAGTTGGGCATATCCGTGAGGCAGCGCCTCTCAAACGTCACCAGTCCTCTTGGTTTTGTGTCTGCAGAGAACACAAAGTCACACAGTCACAGATCTTCATCTCCATGAGGAGGAGGAGGATGAGGAGGAGGAGGAGGTTTATCTTCCACTCACCATCGTCTGTGACCACACTGAAGTAGTGCAGGACGGCTCTGAGCTTCTCCTTCTTGCGTTGGGACCAGTTCCCCAGCAGCCTGAAGTCAGAGTGAAGAGTTAACACAGAGGAACGTTGAGCGGTGTTTAGCAGGCTGTGTCTGACGCTCGTGCTCTGACTTGGTGAAGTTGATGGAGGGGAAGCTGTGGTACTCGGCGTTGGAGGCGGTGGCGTTGCGGTGAGGGAAGGTGCAGAAGAAAGCGTTGGCGAGGAGGCAGGAGATCTGAACTTGTGACAGAGTGATGGATGCAGAGTGGCCCCTCTTCAACAGCGGGATGGCCTGAAACAATCATGAAACATCATTATTTTAGATTTAGGATTTTATGGGATTTGTATTTTAAATGAGCATATTTATTTGTCATATTTGTCTTTAAGGTCCCGTGTTTCACCCCAAACAGATGACTAATGATGAATGAATGTACAGTTCTTTTGTTCATTAGGGTTGAAGGGAGCACAGCTTTCATACCTTCTTCACATAGTCGGGGAGACTCAAAGCCAACGCCGCCATCTTCGGGAACAGTTTGGGGAAATAGTTTTCTGCTTTCGGGACAATCTGGAAATAAAATAATTAGATTTCTTATCGTTCTGGAGTTTAAAACCTAAAATGACGGAATGATTTAAAGACATGACCTCTGACCTTCACAAAGCTGGAGAGGGCGTCAAAGGACCACTGGCCTTTATATTTGGGGTTATATTTGAAGATGGCGTCCTGTGAGAGAGACAAACATTCAAAGACTTTTGTGTTTTGATGCATAAAGTTCACAAGAAACATAGAAAGTGTATCAGCATGAATATAAAATAGAAATATGCGATTAAAAGCGGTTTTAAAAAGGACATTTGGTGAATTCAGGAGAAATCTACAAACAGACAAAGTATAAAATAAACGTTTTCTTTCGTCTAGTCTGAAAGAAGACGAGTTATGGAAGATAAATGGACCAAAATCTGTGCATGAAACATTTTTACCTCCACATCAGTGACGCTCGCCGTCTTCTTCTTGGCCAGAGCGCTCAGCTGCTTGGAGATCACATCCCACCTCCTCGTCTGGGTCGATTGCTGCCGACAGAAACAGATCCGCTCAGTAACTTATCAGATGTTCTTGAGTTGATATTATTCATCGTTTCCTCGGTTGGATAATCAACCTGCAGCTCCCTGAACACGTGCACATCATATCGTTTCTTTAGCTGAAGCAGCAGTGAGATCAACATCCACCAGGTGGATAGCCTCAAACGCACCTTCATCACTGCAGACGTGACCACCATGACGCTCGACGGTGAACACGGCATTTTCACAACGTTGCTCTGCCACACGTCCATCCCTCTCTGAGGCATCAGTCCTGCTCCAGTGTTAAAAACAGACACCTGAGAGAAGAATGTATTATTTAGTGGAAAACAAAGATTAGAGGAAAGTCAAAAACGTCTTCTCTCCCATGAATCATCTCTCGACCCCTCAGATTGATCTGGTGACAGCCAGATAAAGAGGTGCTGGTGCTCCCGTCTGTTTCTACAAACAGAGGACAAAGTCTTACATCTACGAGGACGGTGTGCGTCGCGTGGAAGCTCAGACCTCCCTGCTTGTTGTCACCCTGTGGAAGATGCTTCAGATTGTCCAGCGGACAACTTGACGAAGCGCCGTCCTCCCTCTGAGTCCTCGCCGCCTCACCCTTATCCACCACATCTGAGGAGGAAGAGGAGGCGGTGGAGGAGGAAGAGCAGCCGGCTTCCTGACCTTTAGGCTGAGACACCTCTTTCTTCTGGGGGCTGTCGTCGTGGTGGTCACGTTCGGCCATCTCTGGAGGTTTAGACACAATAACACGACAGTAAGTGAGGACGTCATGTAACGGCTGTTTCTTTTCACATCTAAAGGGACGGAGGGTATGGACGGTCGGGACAGCATGTAGGGATCTGTGATTACTCTTCAGATAAACTACATTCATTAAAACAACAGGTACAAATACTCACCCTTATCCACCACATGTGCTGTATTGGGGGGTTTAGGGGAGGGGGTGGAAGACCTGCCGGCCTGATCTTTAGGCTGAAGCACCTCTGTCATCTGGGGGCTGTCGTTGCGGTGGTTGTGTCCGGCCATCTCTGGAGGTTTAGACACAATAACATGACAGTAAGTGGTACAGTCAGGACAGCAGGTATGGACGGTTGGGGCGACAGTTGGGGCGACAGTTGGGGCGGTGGGTATGGACGGTTGGGACAACCTGTAGGGACAGTATGGACGGCTGCTGGTGCGTATGGACGGTCGGGACAGTTGGTCGGGTCGGTCTGTAGGGAAGGTGGAGACAGCGGGTAGAGACAGTCGGGACACTTTGTCCTGAGGTAAAAAAAGAACATAATTTAAACTGAAGAAACTGACGTCTAAATAGGAACACCATACATTTAAAACATCTTTGAGGAAAAGAAAACATTCGTAAAAATGCTCTATTCTCATAAATTGCTGATGTTTGTAATGAAGTGGTTTCTGAACGGGTCTTAATCAATCAGGTGAAATCTTTGTCTTGTTTTCTGCTTTTTGTTGAACTGTAACAAAGTATCTATTTAAATACTGTCCCAACACCGACACCACGCTGCTGGAGAACGAGGAAGTACTGCTGGACCCGCTGGAGGGAAGGGAGGCCCGGGAGAACCAGAACCAGGACTGAGAGGATCAGACTGTCAGACCTGCTGCAGTAGAATGAGAGGTTTTCTAAAGAGACTCTGGTGCTCAGAGACACTACCACTGTAGTCCACAGGGGGCGACAGAGTCACCACTAAATGACACTTCCTCGTAGTAAGTTAAAGTAAATAAAGGATCTGACTTCTTGTAAAGGTGTTTCTCCTACTAATCGTTTAAATAGTCGTCTTTAACAGCAGAAAGACGAACGATGAACCTCTTGAACACATAAACACAGTAGAATCGTTGGTCTGACATTCACGACCACCACCAGGAGGAATCTGTGATTACTCTTCAGATAAACTACATCCATTAAAACAACAGGTACAAATACTCACCTCTCACCAAAAGCTTCAACAAATGTGTTCGGATGTCACGTGATTATCTGAAATCAAACCGCTCGTCGATGAAAACGTCTCGAACAACACGAGTCGAGCTTTACTTTCACTTTGAGGCGAAAACGAAAGTAGAGTGAAGCAGCAGTACTGCGTTTTATACTTTCATTATACACCAAATGCTTCTGTGGAGAAACATGAGGTCTTTTTATTTATATCCTCAGCATGAACTCATTAGTCATAGTTATATAAACAAATAGTGAACATTTAATTAAATGTATTAATTAGTTTATGGCACCGACTGTGGTGGAAAAGTACTAGAATTATACTTCAGTACAGTACTGTACGTGAAGTACATTTATTATACTGTACTGAAGTATAATCCTAGATATTTTTAAAGTGTTTTTTATGCTAGTTTATATACATACATATAATCCCAACATTATGTAAAGCGTCTTTGGGTATTTAGAAAAGCGCTATATAAAATTAAAGTATTATTATTATTATTATAATACATTCAGTACACTTTAATCTACTGCTGTTTGTACCAGCACAATACTGCGTTTGGTGGAGTTTGATGTGTGAACACAAGGTGGCAGCAGTGAGCTGTGATTCACAACACCACCAAACATGTGATAGTGAATCAAGATAATAATAATCATATTAATACATTAAATACAAGTATTCATAATAATGATAATGATAATAAATAATAATAATGATAATTATATTAATAATACGTATTATTATAATATAATTAATAATGATGAACGATAACAATATACAATAACAACAATACAAAAGCAACAAGGTAAATAAATGAAGTAAAACAATTCAACTAAAATAGAAAAAGTAAAATTACAACAGCAAAGATTAAATACAAGAGTAAAAATATAAAGTGTATAAGAAGTGATACGAACAGCAGAGCCTAATGGAAACTAAAATATAACATAAGAGAGATATTGTCAGTGATAAAACATCCTCAACATCAACATCCTCTGTCATTGGATCGTCACACCAGAAAAGAAAAAACTCCCCAAAACAACCTTTTAACGGGTTAAAGTGGTAGAAACCTCAGAAAGAAGCAGAGGAGGGCTCCCTCTAACAGGATGGACAGATGTGCAACAGATGTCATGTTTACAGAGTGAACGACATAATAAAAAGTACAACATGATGCAGATATTATACTGCAAGCGTTCCCAGTGACAGCAGCACAGCTCTGGTCCAGCTGCCCCAGATGTTCGGATCAATGCACCCGACACGACGTTTGAGCCGAGGAGCCTCAAACGTCTCGTTCACACGTCTGTTTCATTTCTTCTGCTGAGATCAGATCAGAAGTGAGAGCTGGAGTCTGAGGCAGCAGATGGTCGTAGGAGTCACGTGTAGAAAAGAGATGAAAATCAGAGGTCGAAGGACAGAAGGGTGATGTGGAGTTCACGCTGAATGCGACAAAATGCTTTCTGCATTTGAATAAAATAATTCTCCAGTGGGTGAAACAGAAGGACGAGGATCCATCATCTGCTGCAGCAGCATGGAAGAAATATTATTATTATATTAACAGATTATTTACTCAAGTAAAAGTAGTAAATGCTCCACTACAAGTAAAAGTCCTGCATTCGTTTTATTTTTGTTTTTTTATTTATTTTTTATTATTCATTTATATTAAAAGTACTCATTAATGGCCCCTCATTTTGTGTTAATATTAATTTATTATTATTTTCTAATTATTTGTACTGATGTGTAAGCAGCTATTTAATGTAACAGCTGCTGAAGTTGGAGCTAAATTAAATACATTTTATATTCTGTTGGCGAGTTTAATCAGCAGCAGTGTATCATATGTTCACCTTTAATTTCATACGTAAAATCTGTAAAGTAACTAAAGCTGTCAGACAAACGTAATATCTATGAAGTAGCTTTAAATGGTACTTAAGTGCAGTTCTTGAGCTGCAGATAAAAGAACAGGTTTAAAAAGGTATATTTTTTAATATATTTGTAATGTTTTTTATATTTTTTGAAAATGTTCACGTTGCGATAGTCGCGTGTTCACGATAGTCGCGTGTTCACGATAGTCGCGTGTTCACGATAGTCGTGTGTTCACGATAGTCGCGTGTTCACGATAGTCGCGTGTTCACGATAGTCGCGTGTTCACGTTACGATAGTCGCGTGTTAATGATAGTCGCGTGTTAACGATAGTCGCGTGTTAACGATAGTCGCGTGTTAACGATAGTCGCGTGTTAACGATAGTCGCGTGTTAACGATAGTCGCGTGTTAACGTTACGATAGTCGCGTGTTAACGTTACGATAGTCGTGTGTTCACGATAGTCACGTGTTCACGCGGCGATAGTCGCGTGTTCACGTTGCGATAGTCGCGTGTTCACGTTGCGATAGTCGCGTGTTCACGTTGCGATAGTCGCGTGTTCACGTTATTAAAGTCATGTGTTCACATCATTTAAGTAATGTATTCACGTTATTATAGTCAGGTGTTCACCTTACGATAGTCATGTGTTCACATTATTATAGTCATGTGTTCACGTTATTATAGTCGCGTGTTCACGTTATTATAGTCATGTGTTCACATTATTATAGTCAGGTGTTCACCTTACGATAGTCATGTGTTCACATTATTATAGTCATGTGTTCACGTTATTATAGTCGCGTGTTCACGTTATTATAGTCATGTGTTCACATTATTATAGTCATGTGTTCACGTTATTATAGTCGGGTGTTCACGTTATTATAGTCGCGTGTTCACGTTATTATAGTCGCGTGTTCACGTTATTATAGTCATGTGTTCACGTGTTCATAGCCGTGTGTTCGTGTGCTGCTGTGTTATTATACTGTACAGTAGCGTGTGGCTGTGGTTTCCTCCCCAACATGAAATGTCATGCGTCTGTTTGGAAATAGCAGCTTGAAAAGGGTGGAGGACCTCACTCAGTCACTCATTCTGCATCTGTGTGTGTGTGTGTGTGTGTGTGTGTGTTATTCTGGGTCAGCCATTTCCCTGGAATGTTCCGCCTCCTGCCAAAAAGAAGTCACTACAATGGTATGCACACACATAACACCACAGAAACACACAGGGATGACTTAAAAAGGCCTGAAAAGTGAGGGAGGACATAACCCCCCCGGTTTTATACGTGAATATTTAAAAATAATAATAAGAGAAAAACATGAGCTTTAGAGAAAGCTTTTCTTTATCTTCGCCTCCATCACAAGAAATACAGGAGCGAGATGAACCACATTCTTTAGTTTGAGAGCCCCCCCACCCTTTTTATTTCCTCCTGGAGGTCAGGTTGTTGCAGCACTGTCTCAGAGTCAAAGGAGGGTCAGCAGTGTGTGTGTGTGTGAGTGTGTGTGTGTGTGTGTGTGCAGCTGTAATGTGGTGGAGGAGTCAGTCACTCCGTCCTGTGACATTGTGAAACGACTGCAGTAGTAGATTGGAAAGTGTGTGTGTGTGTGTGTGTGTGTGTGTGATTGTACTATGCGGCAGGTCGTGGGGGAGGAAGCAGCAGTGTTGAGTGTGATGGTGGTGGAGGTGGAGGTGAGGGGGGGGGGTAATATGAATAGTGTGGAGAGAAAAAAAAATGAAGAAATGGGAAAATCTCAGCACCTGTTTCCAGGGCAACAGAGGTCTGAAACACAGGCAGGTTGGACTTTTTTTATTTATTTAATTTCATTTTCTTTTATATTCTCCACGCTGCACTGCCCTCTGGTAACATACTGCAGACGCCTCTGAATGACTCCACAACACACACAAACCACCGACCTCTCTTATTGTGACACTTTATAAACAGGAAATCACTAAACCATGTTACACATGATGCATCATAACATACGTGATCATAACATACATGATCATAACATACGTGATCATAACATACGTGATCACAACATACGTGATCATAACATACGTGATCATAACATACATGATCATAACATACGTGATCATAACATACGTGATCACAACATACGTGATCACAACATACGAGATCATGATCATAACATACGAGATCATAACATACAAGATCATAACATACAAGATCATAACATACAAGATCATAACATACAAGATCATACACGGGAGACGTCATTCTGCATGATCTTCTCTCCCCCACCACCCTCCTCCTCCTCCTCCTCCTCCTCCTCTTCCTCTTTCACTTCCTCCTCTTCTTCCTCCTCCTCTTTCACTTCCTCCTCTTTCTCTTCCTCCTCCTTCTCTTCCTCCTCTTCCTCCTCCGAGTGAGGCCTCTGGCTGGCTGAGTGACTGCAGACCAGAGTAGCAGATCATTTTAGAGAGGAGGAGGAAGGTGGAGGAGGAAGAAGAGGAGGAAGAGGAAGAAGAGGAGGAGGAGGGAAGAGGAGGGAAAATGCCATTCTCTGTGATCTCATGAATATATTATGAGGGTTATTGTGCAATGAGGAAGGTATTTGAGCTGCCAGGTTATTTCCTGCCCCCCCCCACCCCCCCCTTTTCTCTAATGTAAGCTGAGTCAGTTAGCTACTGTTCATAGGTGACAACACATTAAAAAAACAGCTGAATACTATTTATTATTTATAGTCTACTTACTCCTCAACAGTCCGGGGGTGTGAAAACCCAAAAATAAATATATTATTAACACGCTCGACGACGCGGTGATCGAGCAGCCGTGTCTTGCTATCGCCGGGGACTGCGACACTAGCTTAGCTTAGCTTAGCGTAGCTATCCGTGTGTGTGTGTGTGTGCTAACCGTTTACGATCGAGCAGCAGCGGCTCTTCGTCGTTGTAGCAGCTGGAGTCGGGCAAAAAAAGGTAAAGCTCTACGGTTACGGTAATTAATTAATCAAGCTAGTTATTCGCTCGACACGCTAGCTGCTTACGATGCCGTGTAAGCTAACGTAAAAGAAACAAGCTAACGTTACAGTTTTGGCTAAGTAGCCTCCAGGAGCTAACGGTGCTAACGGTGCAGCCAGCAGCAGCAGCAGCGTGTTAAAGAGCCTCCTCATAAACTCTTATTTCCAGTCACTGGCACTAACCAGATAGATTATTCAAACTTAAGGCACTGCATTATCACCTATATACTACATTTATATTAGTATTATTTCATAATTATACTTATAATCAATATATCTGCGTTCATTAAGCAGCTCAGCTCAGGTAGGTGAAACAAAACATCTGCTATTCTCTTATTTTTTGTGTGTGTTTGTAGTGATGTATTTCATACAGAGGTGTGTGTATGTATATATATATATATATATATATACACATACATATATATATATATATATACATATATAGAGAGAGAGAGAGAGAGAGAGAGAGAGAGAGAGAGAGAGAGAGAGAGAGAGAGAGAGAGAGAGAGGGGCTGCACACACAGCATGCATACACACCGCTTTGTTCTGCAGCATGTTTTTATTTATTTATTTATTTTATTGTTGCAGCAGCAGTGTTTTAGCAGGTAGAGGTGATTTGCATGATTTCTTTGCACCACATCCTGGAGGGAATGTTTGCGTGTTTTTGGCAGACTGAGTGCTTTATTTCAGACACAACAGTTTTGTTTTAATATGCAATATGGGTTTTTGTTGCATTGCAATGTGTGTTTATGTAGTAGTCAGTGCCCCCCCCCCTTTAGGACAGGACTTCCTGGATGTATCATGGGCTCAATAACATGTTGTTTGGCTGGAAGCCAAGCTGAGTTAGTTAGGGTCAGTGTTTGTGTGAAGTCTTGGTTGAAGAAGGTGGTTATGAAGACTGAAAGCTGCAGATTGAGGATGCATATATATATATATATATATATATACACACACATTTGTTGTAGGATTTGTGCACCTTTTTATCTGAAACTCTCCAGATACACACAGTAAAGTGATGTAAATGAGGACTTCATTATTATAGTACAGCAGATTTTCTTATTGTAGACTATTTTTGATTCTTTTTGCTTGAATTTCAAACCCAAATCTTGATCCTGATAATTGAAACCAGGCACCTGTAGCACACATCATGCTGCACACATTCAGTGGTGGTAGAAGTAATCGGGTATTTACCTTATGTAGTAGTACTACAATGTATTTAAATACTCTGCTACAAGCAAAAGTTTTGCATTCAAAATCTTACCATAGCGAAAGTACAACAGTATTAGCATCAAAATATACTTGAAGTAGTAAAAGTACACATTATGTGAAATAATATATATTATACTGTAACTATTGATGCATTCATTTAAATGTTGCAGCTGGAGCTCATTTGAATGATAATCAATGATAATACAGAGAACATGTAGTACAGTAAAAGTACAATATGTACCTCTGAGATGTAGTACAGTAAAAGTACAATATGTACCTCTGAGATGTAGTACAGTAAAAGTACAATATGTACCTCTGAGGTGTAGTACAGTAAAAAGTACAATATGTACCTCTGAGATGTAGTGTAGAAGTATGTAGTAGCTGAACATTGCAATACTCATGTAAAGTACCTCAGAATTGTACTTAAGTACAGTACTTGAGTAAATGTAGTTCCACCACTGCTCACATGTACATGAAATCGGTCCTCCAGCCTTTCCTTCTTCTTCTTCAGTCTTTATTGTTTGCAGTATTAATATCTCATGTTGACGGCTGCTCCGCTGTAGTTAAGAGGCTTTTAATCACTAATCTCTCAGATCCATTGAGACTCTTAATTAGCGCTTTATTAAAAGCAGGTGCACAGCGAGATCAACCCGGTGAGCCGGCGGTGTTGAGCGGGATGTGTTCATCTGCACCGGTTCCCTCATTCAGAGGGAGCAGCAGAGCTCCTTACTGATGATATCCAGGAGTGCGTTTTCATCTCTGCTCTTCTCATGTGTGTGTGTGTGTGTGTGTGCCACAATGTTGAATATTAAATAAGAGCTCAAGCGAATAGCTGAGTAGTTGATTGGCAGAAAAATTTGTCTTTTTCGATCGTGACATGAATATTATTTGGATTTTGGACTGTTGGTCAGATTGTGTGATGGGCAGCTGGTCGATGAATTGGTGTTTATTTGCTTTATTATGTAATAAAAGCAGTTAGCTAAAACTAATGCAGTCGAACACAACAGTCGGTTAATAAATCATGAAGGTTTGTAATGTTTTACATTTCGTCTTTAGAGATTCAGCTGTGATCATGTTGGAGGATGAAGTTTGTGCTGAATCGTGTTAGGATGTACTGACAGGTGTTCCTATTATTTTGTCCACCCCATTCATACGACAGAGAACGGGCTAAACTACAGAAACACCTCTCTGTTGTCTAGTCAAATATTTACTTTAGTTTGTTTCATATCGTAATCAAGTTTATATATTTAGGTTTACCCTCTGAACCGGCGGGATTTAAAAGCATGTTTTCTTTAAACAATCGCCAAAACTACACCGTTTATCACAACCAGAAGCTGTGAAATGATCGTCAGATTGTCTTATTTCCGACGGTCTTTGAACGCATCATGTGTGACGAACGCTTCCGTCAGAAAAAGCCGCCAAAATGGTGATACCTCAGCAAAATAAATGATTCTACATGTTCTCATTTAAAATAAAGCGTTCACTTTAACATGATTGTGTTAAAACATTAAAGTGTGAGCTCCTCAGTGAAACTATGACGTCATGATTGATTCATCTGAGACCAACAGTCATGTGACAAGAAATCAGAGACACTTTGACTGAACTACAGGAAGTGAACGGAGAGGAGAGGAGAGGAGACACTAGGACTGAACTACAGGAAGAGGAGAGGAGAGGAGACACTAGGACTGAACTACAGGAAGAGGAGAGGAGAGGAGAGGAGACACTAGGACTGAACTACAGGAAGAGGAGAGGAGAGGAGACACTAGGACTGAACTACAGGGAGAGGAGAGGAGAGGCTGAAACATGTCAATAGTTCAATATTTATAACGCATAGAGCCGCCATTTTTTTTCACATGATAAATTCAACTTGCACTTGTAGACTTGTATCATCATAACTGTTGTTCTGCACTAAACACATGTTCTAGTTCTCTCTACTTCTAGTCATGATGGTTCTGTTTCTATAGAGGAGCAGGACTTTTATTTTGAAGGGAAAAACGAGGCCACAGCGAACTATGCCAATTAATCAATTAATTGTTAATAATCAATAAATTCAGTGGTGAAGGAAGTATTCAGATACTTAAGTAAAAGTACTAATACAACGCTATGAAATACTTTGTTACAAGTAAAGTCCTGCATTGAAAACAAACAGAACAACTTTGAGAAGCTGGAACCATAAAAGGACACTTTAGGGTTAAAAATGACATCATCAGTTCTCAAAATAGTGACAATCTTCTGTCTTTAAACGAATCAATTAATCGATTCTTTATATACAAAATTACTAGCAAATACAGTTAAATGTGATGCAGAGAAAAGTACAACTGAGATGTAGTGGAGTAGAAGTATAAAGTAGAATGGAATGAAAGTACTCTCATAAAGTACACGTATACCTGAAACGTGAGCTGAAGTACTTGAGTTACTGGATCCAAAACAAAGAGCCTCTGATTCATGAACACGACGCTCCGACTGACGGCTAATACATGATGTCGAGTGTATTTGTGTGTTTTCACTCGTATCAGAGGGAGTATTTAGTATTTCATCATCTTTCCCTTCATTCATACTTCAACAGTAATCTCTGTTTCCTCCAGACTACAATTGATTCTGAGCTTAACTGAACCTGATTACAGCTCTCTGTGGCTCCAGATGTAATCGGCAGCTTTAAACTAATCTACGGAGGCTTCAGTGAGTCTGGATTAGTGCCAATAACTAACTTTGATTATCAAACGTAGGTTTAGAGTGTTTCATAATCACATATCATTATTGAGGTTTAAAAGCTGCTTCATGTCACTGTATCACAGAGACATGAAATCATGATGAACAGGTTGTTCTAAAGCATCAGGTTCTAATGTTAACGGGGAATCCTGCAGAGTGTAGCTTGAGCTCTTTAGACACTGATGCAGATATGATACCTGAGTATTGGAAATTAATCAAAACATTGTAATATAGCAAAAGGAGCCAAAAGCTTTAAATGTTGTCGTACAAGAACTTGTCTAAACAAAGTCTCTCCTGATAAAACGTTACCATTGTTCTCTTTTTCCTCAAATTAAATCTTTATGGCAGCTACCTCAAAACCTTCTGAACCCAAAAACCCACCAATGGGTTTGAAAAGCATGTTTTTCTTTTAAAAAATCACCACAATGACACCATTAATCATCTCCAGGAGCTGTCAGCTCTCAGCTTTACGACGATCCTTGAACTCATCGTGTTCGCCAAAAGCTCCCAAGACGAAAACCAACCAAATCAAAGAATTTATGATTTAGATTTACTGTATTCTACGCGTCTCATTTCATTTTTAAATTGGGAAACAATGAATGACGGACCAATCAGCTTCCTGTGAGGAGCTGCAGGCAGCTAGGGGGCGTGGCTTAGGTGTGTGTGTGTGTGTGTGTGTTCTCCTGAGGAGGTTAGCGTAGATGCTACATTAGCATTAGTTCTATTAGAACAAGTTTCTAGATGCAAAACGTGTTTTCTCTCTCCGCCCGACTCGCTCCGATGAATTTGAGTGACAGGTGGTTCATCCAATCACTCAACAAGGATTTTGTATTTTCTAATGACGGCTTCTGTGTAAACGAATCATCTGAGGGTTCAGGTTAAAAACACAAATGTTGAATATTTAGATTCTATTGTTTGCCAATTTTGAATGAATGTTTGAATGAATGTGGGACACGGACTTGAACCAAACCTTCTGTTTTATCTGCTTTTTGCACACAATGAAAGCTTGAATCGGTTCAAACACAGCAGCGTTTGTGGGCTGAAAGCAGAGAGTCAGCTGAGGGTTGATGGAGTGTTTTAGTGTGTGTGAGCTGGAGGAAGAGGAAGAGTACAAAGAGAAGGTCGGGAAGTTAAAAAGGAGAGAGTGTCGTGTCTTTGCTGCAGGTACAGTGTGTTCAGACATCTTAACAAACCTCTGTGATGGAAGGTACAAGGTGCCGTCTGGAGGCTGAAGAAGCCTTTTGATAGGAGGGAATTCAGGTAGAACCGGTCATGTGATTATTGCAGCAACCCTCCACAAGATGTGACCCAAATCTGCAAAAACCAAAGAGGAAGAAATGAGAGGAGGAGGAGGAGGAAGGGCGTGTGTTAGCATGTTAACTGTCAGATAAAGGAAAATGGTTAGATGGAGACGAGATGTGGAGGATAGACGGTGAAAACCTGTGGCAGAAATAAAAAAGAAGAGGATTCCTCCTGCCGTGCTGCCGAGAGAAGAGTTCTCATCTCTGTTCTCTTAAATTCCTTTTGAAATCAGAGAGCTAAATTTAGCTTCCACCCCCCCCCCCCCCCTCCTCCTCCTCCTCTTCCTCCTGTGAGAGGTATCAGAGCTACAGCAGTCATAGTGATAGGCTAACGTTCTGATGCGCACACACACAGATTAAAGTGGCTCTGAGTGGGAGGGCGCTGTGTCTTTGGTGCACACGGTGTGGGCTACGGTGATGATGAATTGTTGCTGTGCAGCAAATGAGCTCTGAGTAACCGTCTTTTTTCATGTGTTGTGTCTCCCTCCTCCTCCTCCTCCTCCTCCTCCTCCTCCTCCTCCTCCTCCTCCTCCTCCTCCTCCTCTCAGGGATCCTCTTGAGGACAGTGGGGGCTCTCGAATGATCCCCCCGTTCATCCGATGAACCCCCTCAACTCCATGAAACCTTCCCTGCCTCCCAATCCGCAAAGGTACACACACACACACACACACACATGTGACATTAAGCTCCGTGTCCTCAGGTGAACCATGTGACACCCTGTATTTGTTGTGGTTTTGTTGTGGATCCCAGGGGGGCCTGTAAGTTTCTATGTGGACCGCGGATTAATCACACCGTTTACCGTTAACCATCACAGTGTAAATAAAGTTGTACTGACTCAGTAGAACATGTGTTTCTAGTCTCTGATCTCTGATCATGTTTCATTGTAAACAACCAATCAGAGGAGAGCTAGTAACGTTAGCAGCACCGCTAACGGCTAACCATGCTGCAAAAATGCTGCTTTTCAATAACGACTACAAATACAAACATAATGTAGAATAACAGAATCCCTGTGGACTAAAGTGGTCGTGTCTCAGAGCACCAGACCCTTTAGAAAACCTAATTTTACTGCCACGGTGGACCGGTCTCTGCTGGAGGATCTGGGTCTGTCCACGGTGGACCGGTCTCTGCTGGAGACTCTGGGTCTGTCCACGGTGGACCGGTCTCTGCTGGAGACTCTGGGTCTGTCAACGGTGGACCGGTCTCTGCTGGAGGATCTGGGTCTGTCCACGGTGGACCGGTCTCTGCTGGAGACTCTGGGTCTGTCCACGGTGGACCGGTCTCTGCTGGAGGATCTGGGTCTGTCCACGGTGGACCGGTCTCTGCTGGAGGATCTGGGTCTGTCCACGGTGGACCGGTCTCTGATGGAGGATCTGGGTCTGTCCACGGTGGACCGGTCTCTGCTGGAGACTCTGGGTCTGTCCACGGTGGACCGGTCTCTGCTGGAGGATCTGGGTCTGTCCACGGTGGACCGGTCTCTGCTGGAGGATCTGGGTCTGTCCACGGTGGACCGGTCTCTGCTGGAGGATCTGGGTCTGTCAACGGTGGACCGGTCTCTGCTGGAGGATCTGGGTCTGTCCACGGTGGACCGGTCTCTGCTGGAGACTCTGGGTCTGTCCACGGTGGACCGGTCTCTGCTGGAGGATCTGGGTCTGTCCACGGTGGACCGGTCTCTGCTGGAGGATCTGGGTCTGTCCACGGTGGACCGGTCTCTGATGGAGGATCTGGGTCTGTCCACGGTGGACCGGTCTCTGCTGGAGTCTGAGCTGAAGGAGGTTCTGGTGAACCTGCATGAGTTCATCTGGTTTCACCAGAATCTGACCCGGTGGCTCCGATGACGAGCTTTAAGAATAACTCTATAGAAACAGACCATCTTCTCTCTGATGGTCTCTGTACTGATGGAGGTCTGATAGAGGATCAGGACTACACTGAGACTGGTTCATATAGAGGATCAGGACTAAACTGAGACTGGTTCATATAGAGGATCAGGACTACACTGAGACTGGTTCATATAGAGGATCAGGACTACACTGAGACTGGTTCATATAGAGGATCAGGACTACACTGAGACCGGTTCCACAGTTTACAGCATGAGGCTGAGTGCAGACCTCCAGCCGAGCGTCACAAACCAGATCATTGATCGCTCCGTCAGTGAATCACTCTGTTTCTGTCCCACTTTGTTTTTATTGGCAGACCAACTTACACCACTTTAAACATCTGAACAGGAAGTAGTATTACTTTTTTGGGAGCAACTCCATGTCAGACGGCGGCTGGCGTTCTGATTCCCCACTTTAATCCAAAAGATTCAGAGCTTTATCTCTGAACATCACCTCCCTCCCCTGTCTGTTATTTATTATTATTGTTGTTTTATTACCTATAATGACCTCTGATATGCCGGCCGTAGACGCCTCGAGGGAAACAGGAGCTGCTCGGGGTTCGGAGGGTTAATGTGGTTTTCACAGTGGTTTCCTGTTTGAGGTTCAGAAGGAGGAAGCGGAGGGTAACCTCAACCGTGGGATCAATAAACCACGTTCGGGTTAACCGTTGGCTCAGCGAGAGGACGACGATGTGTTATCGACCTTTTTACTTTGCTGCTGCAGAACGAATAACGAGGAAATAATGAAAGCATCATCTGTGATACGTTCCTCCTGGAGCTTCCTTCACTGTCGCAGTGTCTCTGCTTCGTGTCTCTCTGCAGCAGCGACGGACCCTTCCTGAATGACCCAGTCTCCTGGCAACCAGGAACCAATCAGCACCCAGGATCTCTCTCTGTGGTAACCACAGTGTGGGGCGTGACCAATCCCACACACAGCCAGGTAACACATGTCTCTTTATTCTCTTATTCCTCAGGGTTTCTGTGCAGAAACCATGCAAAAGCAGCTTATTAATATTAATAATAATATCACACTGCAGGAAGAGGCAGAAAACCCTTTGAAGCCTCCATTTAACTAATGTTAAAATATCACAATATTATATTGATACACATGAGATATGACTACGTAATATTGATTCATAGAACCAGTGAGTTCATCGTAGTAGAGTTCTGAATGAAGCTGCTCTTAAAGGTCTCCGTCAGTAGAACGAGTCCTCAGGTGCTTCATTACAGCTTTTTATTACCAATAAACCATCAAATATTATAAAAACACACAATTCAAATGATAACGAAATATAAGATTATATTTTTTTCTACTGGATCACATCTCCCCCCCCCCCCGTAGGTGTTTGGTTCTCCCATGGGTCCGGGTGACAGCTCCGGTGGTCACATGATGCCCGGCGGTAGCCCCGGTATGGGTCCCGGTATGAGCTCCCAGTTCATGGGTCAGCAGTCGTACGGCGACGTGTCTAAAGGCTACGGCCAGCCGGTCATGTACGGACGTCCCAGCGCTGCCTACAACCCGGCCTCGGCCTACGGGGGGAGGTACGCCGCCTCGTCTGCTTACCCAAAGTCAGTCCACTCATCCTCTCGTTCACACATCTCATCCCAAATGTCATGATAATCTAAAACGTTCACTTGTTGCAGAACTCCACAAAACAACAGATTTGTGTTTTTGTTTCCAGTTTTGGTCAAAATTTAAATGAGCTCATCAAAGAAAACTAACTTCCTTTTCTTTACGTCTTTAAATTCAAGTAAAGCAACAACACGGAGCTACTAATGTTTCTAAGAGGTGACGAACAGAATTAACGCCTATTGTTATTATTATTATAATAATAATAATAATTATTATTATTATTATTATTATTATTATTGTTATTATAATTATTATTATTATTATTATTATTATCATTATTATTATAATAATTATTATTATTATAATTATTATTATTATTATAATTATTATTATCATTATTATCATTATAATTATTATTATTATAATTATAATAATAATTATTATTATTATCATTATAATTATTATTGTTATTATCATTATAATTATTATTATTATAATTATAATAATAATTATTATTATTATCATTATAATTATTATTGTTATTATTATTATAATTATTATTATAATTATTATTATTGTTATTATTATTTTAGCAACAAAAACCAGACAATTCTCTTTTTGGTTTCCTGTTCCTTTGATTGTGAAAAGAAAATGCAAATCATAAACCCCAGAATGAGTTTGATCATGTGACACTGTTGTCTATTTCAATGCAGCGCTGTGCTTTGTGGTGTTGTTTCTGTGGGGAGGGGGGGCAGCTCTCTCACCCACTGCTCTGACTCATGCTGGTGACCAAACCACACACACACACAGTTCACCACTCACCTCCCCTGTCTCCCCCCCCCCACAGTTACTCCGGTAACAGTGGCGGTGCCGGTATGGGGGTGCGTCCTCCCTCAGACTTCACTCAGGCTGCTGCCGCCGCCGTCGCCGCAGCCGCCGCCACAGCAACCGCCACCGCTACGGCAACCGTTGCAGCAATACAGGAGAAACAGAACCAGGAGCTGAACTATGGCCAGGTAATGTATTTATATATATATATATACTGTGTATATTTATATTTATTTATATATATATTTATTTATTTGTATTTATTCATATATTTTAATTTTAATTTATATATATTTATATTTATATATGTATTAATATATTTATTTATACATTTATATATATATATATTAGTGTATGTCTAGTATTAAGTTGTTTATTTTTCTATATTAATTTATTGTTTATTATGACCAGCTTGTTGGTGTTATATGTTTGTATATATGTATTAATCCCATACATAATTAATTCATAATAATTATTAACTTCTGCTTGTTTGTATTCCTACTTTCTCTGAGTGTGAGACCTTGAAGTGGTTTTTGATGAATCCAGGTCCCGTTCACACTCAAACACTCGGTGATCTTTATTTTTACCTCTGCTGTCGTACTTCCCTTTCCCCTCCCAGATGGGTGGAGCATCCTCTTACAGCACCCAGTTCCTGTCTCATGCGGGCCCACGTGGTCCTCCGGGGATGGTCTCCTCCAGGCCCGGACCTCCACCCTCCAGCGGAGGCCTGTATCCGACCCACCCGGCCCAGGCTCAGAAGATGCCCCAGCACGGAGGTTACCCTGGTCCACAGCAGGGACTCAAACGACCTTTTCACTCAGAGGTCAGGAACACTTTGTTATCTTAAAGGGACAGTGCGCTTAACTCTGCATCTGTTTCTTCCTCAGTAAACTCCATTCTGTAACTATTCCCGTGTGTGTGTGTGTGTTGTCTCCAGGGTTTCCCGGTGCAGCAGTACGGCTCTGGTGGGATGTCGGGGTACCCCACCCAGCCTCTTCAGTACCCCTCTGGTCCTCAGCAGCGATGCGCCCCCTCACCCTCCTACCCCTCCAGTCGGATGCCTCTCATGGGGCAGTACAGCTCTGGATCACACAACCCGGGACAGTTCCCCCCCGGAGCCGGACAGCCCAACCCTCCTCAGTACTACAAGGTGATCCTCCTCCTCTTCAACAGTATTTACTTTCCTGTACATATATACACGTGTACATGTATACAAACAAACAGAAATCATGAACAACGTCCTCTCAGACACACAACTATATTTTGTACGTACATGAAAGCATGTTGAGGTTTAAAGTCTTTCATTGTTTTGTTAAATTGAGCATCAGGTTTCTGATTCCTCCTCTTCCTCGTCTGATGAAGAGTTTCTCTTTTTCTTTATATGTCACTCTTTAAAAATACACGTTGTTAGCTTTCACTTCCTTTTTCTTTGCAAATTATTGTCTGAGTGGTGCTGGTGTTTCAAAACAAAAGTAGAAGATGCTTCACAATAAAAGCATTAACAGCTGAGAGTGAAACAAACGAAGGAGCAACAAAGTAGAGTTTTATTAAACATTTCAGTTGAATTAAAGGATCTAACAGTGAGAGATGAATAATCTGGAGATGAATCAATCAACAGAAAATTAATTGGCAGCTATTTTGATATTTGATTAATCGCTTAAGTTTTATGAAACAACATGGAAGCAGTAGTCCGTTCTTACCTTTCACAATAAGAGCCCCTGACCTCTAATATTTGCAGTTGAGTATTTTTACATATTCCTGTCATTTATTCATCATGTAAAGGCTTTAATAGAGAAAGTAGTCAATAGCTTTCCCTCATCATGAACAGCAGTGAAAGGTGTTGAGAGCCTCCAGCTCACAGGTCTGATGTTGTTCCATCGCCGTTGGACTCTTTGGAGTCTCATGTTTCCTGTCTGTGTTCTCCAGTCGGAGCCGTTTAACGGTCAGGGCAGCCTTCCATCTGGAGGAGCAGGAGGATACAACGCCTTCACACAGGCCGCAGTCAACGGGGTAAGTCCTCTTATTGAGCCTCCGAACTACCGTCACACACCGATGTTTAGGAGGAACATGGAGGCTCTACGTCTTATAAATAGTGAACTATTATTGTTTACATCCTCTACTTCCAGCCTCTCCTCTCCTCTCCTCCTCTCCTCTCCTCTCCTCTCCTCTCCTCTCCTCTCTTCCTGTAGTTCAGTCCTAGTGTCTCCTCTCCTCTCCTCTCCTCTCCTCTCCTCTCCTCTCTCCTCTCCTCTCCTCTCCTCTCCTCTCCTCTCCTCTCCTCTCCTCTCCTCTCCTCTTCCTGTAGTTCAGTCCTAGTGTCTCCTCTCTCCTCTCCTCTCCTCTTCCTGTAGTTCAGTCCTAGTGTCTCCTCTCCTCTCCTCTCCTCTCCTCTCCTCTCCTCTCCTCTCAAGGACCGTCTCAAAGATGAAAATGTGACGGTGATGTTGGTGATTGTTTGAAGAAAACATGCTTTTCTACCCGCCGGTGTGTTTTGGGGTTCAGAAGGTTCTACTAATGAGATGCTTTGAGGTTCTAAACGCTCCGTCCTCTTCCTCGTCTCTCAGCCAGGTCGGGGGGGAGTGATGCCCGGATATCCCAGCTCGCCGATGGGAGGGAATCCCACGCCGCCGATGACGCCCGGGACGTCCATACCTCCGTACCTGTCCCCGGGCCAGGACACCAAACCCCCCTACCTCCCACAGGACACCAAACCCAACATCAACGCCCAGCAGGTCTCTCCAGGTGAGGCGCCTCACAGCAGGACGTCGTCCTTCATAGTCGCTGCGTCTGTTTACTGATACGTCATTTGACTGTTAGATAATTACAGAAACCTAAATGCTGCAGGAACAGAATGCAGATTCTTTGCATTTTACACATTCTAATGAGTTTTTAATAGATGTGCACGACAGAAAGAGTAAACGTCTCTTGTTCTTCCCGTGGAAGGAAACCCGAGCGACGACCTGCGGCTGACGTTCCCGGTGCGAGACGGCGTGGTGCTGGAGCCCTTCAGACTGGAGCACAACCTGGCCGTCAGTAACCACGCCTTCCAGCTCAGAGACTCCGTCTACAAGACACTCATGTTGAGGTAGGACCACTCTGGTGATACTGGTTTCATGTAATATGTCTAATATATATTTATATATATATATTTATATTTATTTATTTATAATAATAATAAATACATGTTCTGCTCACAGTCCAGACTCCGTCTGTAACACATGCGGCTTCAGAGAGAATTCAGAGTTCTGTGTTTCTCTTCCTGAGAGAAGAAGGGAAACAAACGAGGAATGTCTGATAACCCCACCCAGTCTCTCTCTCTCTCTCTCTCTCTCTCTCTCGCTCTCTCGCTCTCTCGCTCTCTCTCTCTCTCTCTCTCGCTCTCTTGCTCTCTCGCTCTCTCGCTCTCTCTCTCTCTCGCTCTCTCTCTCGCTCTCTCTCTCGCTCTCTTGCTCTCTCGCTCTCTCTCTCTCTCTCTCTCTCTCTCTGTCTCTCTCATATATAACCCCACCCAGTGTGTCTCTGTCTCGCTCTCTCGCTCTCTCTCTCTCTCTCTCTCTCTCTGTCTCTCTCATATATAACCCCACCCAGTGTGTCTCTGTCTCTCTCTCTCGCTCTCTCTCTCTCGCTCTCTCTCTCTCTCTCTCTCTCTCTCTCTCTCTCTCATATATATAACCCCACCCAGTGTCTCTCTCTCTGACCGTTGTGCTGTGTCTCCCCCTGCAGGCCTGATCTGGAGCTTCAGTTTAAGTGTTACCACCACGAGGACCGACAGATGAACACTAACTGGCCCGCCTCCGTTCAAGTAAACGTCTCATTTAATCCTTTGAGTCTTTGAGGTTAAATGATATTATGGATATTTAACTAGTTTTACCTCCAGGAGGACTGATTCTGTTGATAATGCTATCACTGTAGAGATGTCATACCTCCTGTATGAATATATTCACATATATATATATATATTATATAAGGATATAAGTTACTACTATGGAAGCCCAGAGGGTTTTGAATAGTCGATGTCCTACAGACTTTTTATCTGAATCCTAATGTGGTCATAAAATGCTCATATGCCCAGATTATAATGTAAATAAAGACGTACTTGTCCTTTTAATTGATGTCATATTTTCCGCCTCAGGTGAGTGTCAATGCGACTCCTCTGTGCATCGAAAGAGGCGACAACAAAACCTCCCACAAGCCTTTGTACCTGAAGCCGGTGTGTCAGCCGGGACGCAACACGGTTCAGATCACAGTAACCGCCTGCTGCTGTGTAAGGAGCCTCGGTGTCCCACAATGCAACACGTGTCTACCTTCTACATTAAACACATGGAATCCCTTGTTCACCCTTTTTGTTGTCTCTTTCCAGTCCCACCTGTTTGTGTTGCAGCTGGTCCACCGGCCGTCCGTGCGGTCCGTCCTGCAGGGTCTGATGAAGAAGAGACTGCTGCCGGCCGAGCACTGCATCACCAAGAGTGAGTTCACGTCACCTTAACCTGAAGACCTGTGCAACAGCAGGCTCACGTGTCCTGCAACCCTTCCGTTTTGCCTGGAGGTTGTTTTTTGAAGAAAATCTGATGTTTCTGTTTCAGTTAAGAGAAATTTCAGCAGCGGGACGATCCCCGGGACTCCAGGTCTGAACGGAGAGGACGGCGTCGAGCAGACGGCGATCAAAGTTTCCCTCAAATGTCCGATCACGTTCAGACGGATCCAGCTGCCGGCCAGAGGGCACGACTGCAGACACATACAGGTAAACACACACACACACACACACACAAAAGGTCTGTAACGGTTCATGCATTCGTACGGGGGCGTCCCTACTCACACCGATGTCTCTTATTCCGTAGTGTTTCGACCTGGAGTCCTACCTGCAGCTTAATTGTGAAAGAGGAACCTGGAGATGTCCTGTGTGCAAGTACGTTCTGCATCCAGGTCTTGTTGCACCTTTTTCAGAACCAGAACTTCTCTGCGTGAAACGTAACCGTGTGTTCGTTTGTTTGGTTCTCAGTAAAACGGCGCTGCTAGAAGGGCTGGAGGTGGACCAGTACATGCTCGGGATTCTCGTCTACATCCAGAAGTAAGTGTGTTTAAAATAGTTCACGTGAATGGAATGACTCTCAATGTTCTGACCCGTCTGCGTCATCGTCCTCCCTCAGTTCTGACTACGAGGAGATCACCATAGACCCGGTGTGCGGCTGGAGGCCGGTGCCCGTCAAACCGGACCTGCACATAAAGGAGGAGCCCGACGGTCCGGTGCTGAAGCGCTGCCGGACCGTCAGCCCGAGTCACATGGTTCTGCCCAACGTGATGGAGATGATCGCCGCTCTGGGCCCGGCCTCGTCCCCCTACCACAGTCTGAGCGGGGGAGGCAGGAACACCCCCGACTACAACCGGCCAGGTAGAAAATACTAATACTACACTGTAAAAAATACATATACTACACTGTAAAAAATGCATATACTACACTGTAAAAAATACTAATACTACACTGTAAGAAATACTAATACTACACTGTACACATACTAATACTACACTGTACACATACTAATACTACACTGTAAAACATACTAATACTACACTGTAAAACATACTAATACTACACTGTAAAAATTACTAATACTACACTGTAAAACATACTAATACTACACTGTACACATACTAATACTACACTGTAAAACATACTAATACTACACTGTACACATACTAATACTACACTGTAAAACATACTAATACTACACTGTACACATACTAATACTACACTGTACACATACTAATACTACACTGTACACATACTAATACTACACTGTACACATACTAATACTACACTGTAAAACATACTAATACTACACTGTAAAACATACTAATACTACACTGTAAAAATTACTAATACTACACTGTAAAACATACTAATACTACACTGTACACATACTAATACTACACTGTACACATAATAATACTACACTGTAAAACATACTAATACTACACTGTACACATACTAATACTACACTGTAAAACATACTAATACTACACTGTAAAAATTACTAATACTACACTGTACACATACTAATACTACACTGTACACATACTAATACTACACTGTACACATACTAATACTACACTGTAAAAATTACTAATACTACACTGTAAAAATTACTAATACTACACTACACATACTAATACTACACTGTAAGAAATACTAATACTACACTGTACACATACTAATACTACACTGTACACATACTAATACTACACTGTAAGAAATACTAATACTACACTGTACACATACTAATACTACACTGTAAGAAATACTAATACTACACTGTAAGAAATACTAATACTACACTGTACACATACTAATACTACACTGTACACATACTAATACTACACTGTAAGAAATACTAATACTACACTGTACACATACTAATACTACACTGTAAGAAATACTAATACTACACTGTAAGAAATACTAATACTACACTGTAAAAATTACTAATACTACACTGTACACATACTAATACTACACTGTACACATACTAATACTACACTGTACACATACTAATATGTCTTAAACTGGACACAAAGTCAGTTTATGACGCTACTTTGATTAACAATCTGATTTGTCAGGTTTGACTCTTGTTGGAAACATTTAGGACTCGACAACAGATCGAGTCGTTTATGGACATTAATGCAGAAAAGTTACATTTTATACCTTCACGGTACAGAAGATCTCTGTTTATCTGTGTACTTGTGACCTTTCTGCACTGTATATACTGTGTGTGTGTGTATGTGTGTATGTATATATATATATATATATATATACATATACATACATACATACTGTACACAATCAGTCAGATCCTCTTAGATGGGATCTGCCCCAGAGCGATAGTTCCAGACGTCCTCTGAAGCTGCACAGCTGGAGGCGTTCTCCCTCCTGTTCTCCAATCAGCTGTTTTTAACACTTGTTTTGTTTTTATTTAGGGAGCCAGGGATTCTCCAGCCAATCGGGATTCACGGACTTCCCCAACACCCCCGGCACCCCGACGCTGGGAGAGTACTCGTCCTCCGGACCTCCGCTCCCCTATCAGCCCGAGCAGGTTACACACTTTATTTTTAACAAAATAAAAGCCTCTCCGTGTCCCTTTTCTGTTGGGTTCACTTCCTTTAATGGACGAGTCGACCACAATGACGGCCTGAGTATGAATAGACAGCAGCCTGAGGGCGCTGAGGTAAAAATAAACTCAACCAGCCAAGATAAAAGAAGAAGAAGAGGGATGTTCAGTGTCCTTTATTAAATCAGTAGATCCCACAGAAATACCAAAACCAACAGTGAATGTAGTGAAAGGTGCTTATGGGCTGCGTGTGTTTGCAGTGATTCACACTTCTTTTTAATGAACTATTTAGGTTTCGTCTCATAAATGTACGACTTTATAATCTCAGAATATTCCAGTTTTTCTCATAAATGTACCACTTTTAACCTCGTAAATTCAGAGTTTCTTCTGAATATTACCCACCTTCCTCGGCTCTGCGATTCATTTATTCTTCTTAATTGTAAAACAATTAGATAACCGTGTTTTTTAACCTCTGTGTCTCCGTTTCGTTCTGTCATCACATCTATTTTAACACCAGAGTCTCTGCAGTAAACACAAAGAACAGACTCCTCGTTCTTCTTTTTCTTCTCATCCGTCACCGTCGGGTCGCTTCCTTCCTTCCTGGACCCGTTGGGTCTAAAGACTCTTCGTCACCAGCACTGACTGTCTCGTCCTTCTGGCCCCGTGAGCTCAGTTAAGAGCTTTTAGCTGAACCTGAAGTAGACAAGCGCTCCTCACACACCGACACACACCGGCTGCCTCAGACAGCCGCTCGGCCGTCACAGGCTTCTGGTGCTCTCGAGACGTCGTGTTGACCCTCTGTGAATCTAATGTGTTGTTGTTTATTTAATTACCCTCAAATAAAGATCCTCTCGTCTCTTTTGTGTGTCTTCCTGATCTCCAGACGTCTCACTCTGGACGAATCGAACACGCCCACAGCATCCTGCAGCAGCACGGCTCGGGCGTCCACGGTAATCAGGGCCTCGGCGACGCCGGCAGTCCGCTGCCGCAGCGGAACGTCGGTACCCAGAATGCCCGGCTGCAGAGCGAGGGCCCCTTCGTTCTGGGAGGCCCCGGAGGGGAGGGCGCCGATCACGCACTAGATGTGAGTGCAACCGACCTGTTGATCATGTGATGGGAAGAGCTCAGAATTAAGGAGCATGTTTGTAAATTGAGGGTTTTATCAAACTCTTCAAAATACTTCTAATCTCCGAGAGTTAGAGGAGAAGATCGATGCCACTCTCCTACTTATTGTAAATACGAAGCCGCTTAGCTTAGCTTAGCATAAAGACTGGAAACGGAGGGAAACAGTTAGCCTGGCTCTGTCAAAGGATAACCAAACCTCGACCTGACAGCAACTCTAAATCTCTCTGATTTACAAAGTTATATCATTTGTTTAATCTGAACAAATCCCAAAGTGTAACAATTAGATGTTTTGTGGAGCGTCATGTACCAGATTATTAGTCACTTCTGAAGCCGTATTCCTTTGTTTTCGTTCCAGTTAATCTCCTTTAACTTCCTCTATTTTGTTTAAATAACTCGGACATTCTCTCAGATTAAAGTCTTACATTTTCGAGAGAAAACTCACAAATTTACGGAAAAAAAGAAACTCGGGGAAAACTTGTGTATTGTTTTTTTTTTTTTTTCTTAAGGACCCACATCACTTCACTTTGCACGGTTGGATCAACACCACAAACACCTCCGGTAAACACTGCGGTAATGTGAGCCGCCGAGTGCAAAATATATGAATTATATTAGAATTCATTCATGTTCAGAAAATAACACAAAAAAACCGAACATGAAAGAAAACAAAGTGTGTTTTGCATCTTTCAGGACCTTCTAACCAAAATAACTCTACTGGCTGGCGTTACCACGGTGTTGCATCATTTCTCACTTCTTTTCCTTGCAAATGTACGACTTCATTTATTCATTTGATCTTCATTAATCTCAGATGATCACTTTGAGAGGTGCTCAAGGTGCTTCTTGTTACATTCAAACACACAAACAGACTAAAAACTAAACGGTAAAAAGTTTTTAAAAACTTAAATAATCTCAGAGAATATTTGTGACTTTAATTTGTGACTTTAATCTCCGAGAATATTCAAGTTTCGTCTCGTAAATTTACGACTTTAACCTCAAAGAATTTTTTTTTTTTTTTTCATTTCAAATTTTGTCATCTCTGAGAAAGTGTTTTATTATTTAATCTCAGATTATTCCAGATAATTTTTTTACGAATTTGCGATTTTATAATCTCACTGAATATTCAAGTTTTTTTAGGTTTTTTTTCTCGTAGATTTATGACGATAATCTTCAAAAATATTCAAGTTTCGCTCCTAAATCTACGACTTAAATCTCAAAGAATTTGAGTTTTTTTCATCGCAAATTTGTGACATAATCTCAGAAAATTGTCAAATTCCGTCTCATGAATTTACAACTTTAATCTCAGAGAATTTCTGAATACTACGACCTCCTGTGGCTCCGTAATCATTAGTTTTATTCCCTCTGCGGCTCTAATCCACCGTCGTACTGCAGATCTCTCTCTCTCTAACCTCAGTCCGGACTCTTAAAGCTGTAAACGTGATGTTTTAATTTAACCTTAAACTCTGCGCCTGTCGTTGAAGCTTCTTCCTGAACTGACGAACCCGGACGAGCTGCTGTCGTACCTCGGCCCCCCCGACCTCCCCAACAACAGCAGCGACGACCTGCTGTCTCTGTTCGAGAACAACTGACCGCCTCCATCTTCCAGCCTCCGCTTCGCCGTAGCCCCGCCCTCATTGGTTGAAGACGACGCCCACTTCCTGTGTGTGTGTGTGTATGAATGCGTGTGTGTGTGTGTGTCAGTGTACCTTTTGAAGCGTCCTGCTGTACTCTGAGCTTCATCCCGTGCAGCAGGATGCAGAACTCTCTGCAGACCAGCATTTTTAAACTATAGCACAAACCAGCGGCTGAAGGATCTAAACACGCAGTATTTAAGTTGTAGACGGTGGTGGTGGAGGTGGAGGATAACGGAAGCTGTTTGTGTGGATGTCAATGGAGCGTTAATTCAACAGTAGTTCCCAAACTCCCTTTTTTTACTGCACACGCACATTCCTGGTAGATCGCCGCCTTTCTACCGTTTACCTCAAATATTAAATCATCAACATTGTGTTAAAGTTCCCAGATGTAAAACCCTTTCTTGTAATATTTACCGCCCCCCCCCGCCCCTCCCCCTCCTGATGCAACCTCCCAGTTTGGGAACCATTGCATTAAAAGTAAAAGCTTGTGATATTCTTTTATTCTTCTATATTTTATTAATCCCATGAAAAGACCAAAGACTCTTATTTCTCTGATTGTACCTCCTCCACTTCTTTCCTCTCCTCACGTCTAAACGCCTTTACAAATTAAAAGCACGTAAAAACCTCCTTTGAATATTATATATCTAGGGCTTTTATTGTGAAAGGTCTGCGCTTCCCTTCGAGGTTGAAAGGAGTAATAAAATATTTAAAAACAAAAATGTATAGAAATGTAATGAACCGCTTTAAAAAACAAACAACTTGTAAAAGCCTTTAGTCCTTAAGATGAGAGTGGAGGAGGCAAGGAGGGAGGAGTCAAGGGAACAGACTGATACTCCGGAGCTAAAGTTGATGAACGCCGTCGGTTCTTATGAATCTCTGAAAGAAACCTCATCAATAAATAAGTAATCTCCTAAAACAGCTGATCTCTGTAGCTTCTATCAAGCAGAACGTTTGTTGGGGACTATTTTCAGCGGCGGATGAATCCACATGTGGTGCTCTAGTGAGTGTTTGTGTGGTTGAGTCAGAATGAACTACAGTGATGAAGATGATGATGATGATGAAGGGACAGAGTTGGTAGATTTTGGATCTTTTCGTGGGATTAACAGAGAAAGAGAAACAGAATATCACCAGATTAATACGTTGATGTAACATAAGAGCAGCGGTCACTTTCTTTGACGGAGTAAAAGAGAAAAAATAAACAGATGTACAAAAGTATTTCTCTTTTTTTAAGAAGCTGAGGTCTGTGAGCGCTGAGGTCCTTCAGCACTGTGAATATATATATAAAGAAGAGCTCCCGTCTCTCCGTCTGGTTCCTCTCCAGCATCCTGTACATGAGAACAGCTGTGTGTCGTGGCTTTTTCTGCCATTTGAAAGCTCTTGGTATGTTTTTAAAGGTGTTCTGGACGTGTATAACCCATCAGCGCTTTGGGTTTGTGTACTGTGTAATCAGCTGTTTTCATTAGAGAACGTGTGTGTATCAAATGAATTGTTAATCATGGTAATTTTAATGTTATTTAGTTGGATAATGGATCATCGTTGGCACTGTATACATACTGTATGTTAGAGAAGTTATAAAGCAATTGTAAAAAGGTCCCGCGGTGACGTGAAGACGAGCAGTGAAAGAGGAAGACGTGTTCTGAATACCACTTTTTAAAAAGCTGACGCGTTTGTTTTCTATGAATGATTTCACCGTCGTGGTCCAACAAGAAATAAGTCGAGCAACACAATAATGTTATTATATTTGGGAAATTATGAACTTATTTAACTGCAAAATTTGCTAGAAAAAAGAAGGAAAACCAGTTTTTTAATATGTAAACTATTCCACATATTTTGTAACACATTGTAATTGCCATTATTTTCTATTTATTTTTTAATCATAATCGTCATTGTACCTACAGTTACCTTGTCCCTGAATCAGAATTAAATCACTTTATCTGAACACAGTTTGTTTTGGTGTTTCTGAGACGTTTGTATTGACTGTATCATAAAGTGATTCTTTATACTTTATTAGCTTCTTGTTCTTCAGTATTTACTTGTTCTGCTGCTGTTTGAAGATATTTAAACTTTCACTACATTTATTCTTTACAGCAGCGTAAAACTCTGAATCTCTAAACTTCACATGGTTTCATTCCATCATGTTTGAGGCTAAAGGGATCAAATGATCTTGTATTAAAACACATTTGTGTAGTTTTACTGCAGAACAAGTACAAGTAGAAAATACTTTACTTTCACTAGAATCAGAATCAGGTTTATTACCACAGAGGTTTTCACATGCAAGGAAATAAATGTAAATATATTTTAATTAAATAAATTAAGAATAGAAAATATTACAATATACACAATATATGAACAAAGTAACTGCTGAACGTCTACTTGTAATGTAGCACATTTTATTGTTTAAACTAATTATTTGATTATTTATATAACTATTAATACATAATGTTTTAATCACTGTGTACTTTTACTTCAGTAGCAGATCTGAGCACATGATGTGGTTATTATTATAGTTGAAAGTGTCCACGTGAGAGTAACAATCATTCTTCCACTGAAGCCTTCAAACATCATATTTTGGGTGAGTTTGATTCTCGCACCTTTTGCACGCGCATGCATGTCATAGCGACAGACTGTCCGGGTGGATGTTCTTTAGTATTTGTTTTAACATCTCACCACTTCACACGTATCTTCGTTCCTATTGGTCCGTCCTGGAGCCTCGCAGATAGAACGCGCCTGTGATTGGCTGTCGGCGGCTCCTCTACGTCACCGGTGCTTCGGCCCTCCAGCACATAAATACGGACCAGAATAGATTGTGTGTCGTTGAAGTGCGCATCTCCATCACGAACCACAGAAAACACGCGCGTCCACTAACATGGGGAACCCCAGAGTCTTCTTTGACATCACCATCGATGGAGCCAACGCTGGCAGGATCACAATGGAGGTAAGACCAACACTTCATTTCAGCTTTAAATATATATTTATATTTCATAAAAGGCCTCTGACAGACAGTACGTCAACTTCTCTCATGCAGCTTTTAGGCTTCCATTTTGGGATTCTTTTGCATATTGTTTGTTTTTAATATCCTGCGATATGATTAATTGCATAAATACAGATGAATCACATCCTGATGGAAACGCCCAGCAGCACAGCTGGAGGACTAATAACAAACGTTATAGTGCAGTTATAACGGGCTGTAACCCTCTGGAGGAGCAGCTTATCACACGTGTCTCCACATATAAACACAATAATGAAAAGTCACTTCATCGATTAGACAATACTCAGAAAATCAAAAAGCACAAAACGTCTTTATCTTCTCATATCTGATACTTAATATCTTTGTGGATAAAACAAGTCATATTGGTCTTTACATTACATAACAATGTTCACTGTTTTCTGACATTTTACAGATTAATCAAGAAAATGATTGTGATGTTAATCGATAGAGAACATGTCCTACAATAGTGTTTTTATCCTTAAATCTTGTTTAGTTGAATGAGCTGAGATACATTGTTGCTGCTGAGCCTCCAGACACGTTGAGCCTTCTAGTTTAAATGTTTAAATGTTTATCTCAGCTTTTTCCTGTCGATTCATTTAGTGTCAACCCTCCGCCTGCTTCTGTTCCTTCTTCACTCACTGAGTCATCTTGTGTTTTGCAGCTCCGGGCCGATGTGGTCCCAAAGACTGCAGGTAAGATTCAACAGAAAGGAGAAAGCTTTATAAATCCACTGCATGCAGAAGGAGCTGCACAACAAGTCTACAAAAAGTGGCAAAACAACCACGAAGAGACACAAAACAACCACAAAGGGACTCAAAACAACCACAAAGGGACTCAAAACAACCACGAAGAGACACAAAACAACCACAAAGGGACTCAAAACAACCACAAAGGGACTCAAAACAACCACAAAGGGACTCAAAACAACCACGAAGAGACACAAAACAACCACAAAGGGACTCAAAACAACCACAAAGAGACTCAAAACAACCACAAAGAGATTCAAAACAACCACAAAGAGACTCAAAACAACCACAAAGAGACTCAAAACAACCACAAAGAGACTCAAAACAACCACAAAGGGACTCAAAACAACCACAAAGAGACTCAAAACAACCACAAAGGGACTCAAAACAACCACGAAGAGACACAAAACAACCACAAAGAGACTCAAAACAACCACAAAGGGACTCAAAACAACTACAAAGAGACTCAAAACAACCACAAAGGGACTCAAAGCGACAACCGAGACAAGTATATTTAATGAAGCGACTTGTCTTTTATTTTACAGAAAACTTTCGTGCTTTGTGCACCGGAGAGAAAGGTTTCGGCTTCAAGAACTCCACGTTTCACCGACTCATCCCCAAGTTCATGTGCCAGGTAACGTGAAGGCAAGAGAAGTGTCCTGTTTCCTGGTTTTCAGTTCACATGATAGATGTTTGATTTCTGTTGCCACAAAAATACTGAGTGGACTCTTTTAATTTCAGGGCGGGGACTTTACCAACCACAACGGAACCGGAGGCAAATCCATCTACGGGGAGAAGTTTGCAGACGAGAACTTCACGTTGAAGCACACGGGTCTGGGCACGCTGTCCATGGCGAACGCCGGGCCCAACACCAACGGATCCCAGTTCTTCATCTGCACCGATAAAACGGACTGGTGAGCTCCGCTCTGGTGCTGCTGCATTCAGGTTCCAAACCAACAACAGAGAGAGAGTTTGGTCTCACATGCTAATCAGGCCTCCTCCTCTTCCTCTTCTTCTCCTCTCCAGGCTGGACAAGAAGCACGTGGTGTTTGGCAACGTCGTGGAGGGCGCCGACGTCGTCAAGGCGATGGAGAAGCAAGGCACAAAGAGCGGCACCCCGAAAGCCAAAGTCGTCATCGCCGACTGTGGGGAACTGAAATAGTGCGACAAAGCTCCTTCAGTCTCCACGTACCCTTCATTATCCACATCCCAGTTTGAGACGAGTGTATCTGCAGCATCAGCAGAAAGAGAACCCTCTTTGTCCTCTGAACGTTGGTTTCCTGTGTTGATGATCGTCGTGTGACATTTTGTACCTTCTAACCTGTTCTTTGGGACCACGATTCTGAATAAAATGATGCTGATGGTGTAAATAAAAGTACTTGAAAGCTTACTAAACAGTTTGTCCTGTTATTGATTAACACCTGATTTAATTAATACCGTTCATTTTGGTATTTTTGTTTATTTTTAATAAAGCAGTCACAATAATATAATTGGATTAATGGCAGTCAGAACAAAACAAGTTAAAGTCCCTTAACAGCAATAAGATGACATGTTTTTATTATTGCAGTTGACACCTTTCACCACTAGAGGTCGGTACAGACATGAACTCTGTCATGTTTCTCATAACTTTGTATTTTTCAGTTCTGGTGATCTTTGATGTAAAAGTTATATTACTGCAAATAAAAAACAATACTTGTATTAAATGGTGTATAAACTAGTAGGACCTTCTTCCTACTTTCAGGAGGGATATGTAGACTCAAAGCTCTAACTGAAGGCATCTCGACATGAGGCCAGTTCACTTCCTGCATGTTCCCCTCTGGACCTCCCACACGTCCACTGCGCTGCATCCTAACTCGTTTGAACACGACTCATTTCAAATAACTGATGCTCGTGGTGAAGCCCGCCCATGGTGTCGTGTTACCAACCGACAACTAGGGCATTAAACCCCGCCCATCGTCGTTCCTATTGGTCCATTCGTGAGCCTCAAAGAAGAGCCTGTTTGTGATTGGCTGTCAGCAGCTCTTACGTCACCGGACAAAGCATAAATACAGAGGAGAATAGAGAACCGAGGCGTTGCTCATTCTAGTGTTTTTCCACCATAACCAGATCACGCGTGTTCGTAAAGATGGCTAACCCTAAAGTATTCTTTGATATCACTATCGGTGGCAAACCGCAAGGCAGGATCGTGATGGAAGTAAGATGCATATCACAATGTTCACTTCGTTTTTCTCACTTTGCTTTATTTCCGCTGTGATGCGTTACGTCGCTGCCTACAATGTGTTTCTCCGTCTGTTCGGCGTGCTGAAGGCTTTGTGTCTGTGTTCTGCAGCTGCGCGCTGATGTGGTGCCGAAGACTGCAGGTATGTGAAGCTGAGCCGAGGAGGACGAAGCGTCGCTGCAGCAGCAGGAGCTGCGGAGCCGCTGCTCTCTCTCTCTCTCTCTCTCTCTCTCTCTCTCTCTCTCTCTCTCTCTCTCTCTCTCTCTCTCTCTCTCTCTCTCTCTCTCCCGCCCTCTCCCTCTCTCCACACACTTCCAAAGCATTTGTGATTGGCTCAAAGTCCTCACCTGAGAAGTTAATCATATATAGGGCGAGGCGTGGAGGTCGGAATAACCATTCCAGAGCCAAGTGTGGGCGGATAGTCGCACCACGAGTGCTGCTGCTGCTGCTGCTGCCATGACTAGTGCGAAGCAGGAAGTGAGACCACGAGTGTAGGAAAAAACCAACTCGCTTGAAATGTGCTGGTTTTAGTCATTTCCACCCGGCGGATGATGGCAATGTATCGGTTAAACTGTCCTTCGACGTTCATGCAACGACCAACATAATCCCCTGCATGATGCTGTTGGTTCTGTGATCTCATTTAAACCCAGTGGACGGAGAAGGAACCGCCTCCATGCTTCCTTTGTGCATGCAGTAGTTTAGTGGCTCTCATGCGTCATGCCGTTTCTGCAGTTTTTGACATTTTCTTTAAAGCGAAGTGCATGAATGCAAAACAACCACAAAGATATTTCAACGACTACAAAGACTCAAAGCAACTTCAATGACATTTTAACAGCCTTAAAGAAACACGAAACGACCAGAAAGAGACAAAATGACGTCAGAGATTCAAAATTACTATAGAAAAAAGTAACATTATCACTAACTAATTCAAAACGACCTCAAAGACATAAAACGACTACAAAGTGACAAATGACCACAAAGAGATGCAGATGACCACAAGATGCACAAAATAATCCAGAAAGAGATTCAACGTGCAGCATTACTCCACTCGGCCTGCAAAGCAGTGTTCCAGGTGCAGAGGTAGTTAAAAATGATTAATGCGAAAGAAAAAATAAAGTATTCAACCGTCTGGCTAGTGACCTCAGGTGGTTTTAATTTAAAGCAATAAATAGCTTTTTTTTACTGGTGACATCAACCTATACTTTTGTTGTATTCTTTAAATTACTTTTAAGTATATTTAATGAAGCGACTTGTCTTTTATTTGACAGAGAACTTCCGTGCTTTGTGCACCGGAGAGAAAGGCTTCGGCTTCAAGAAGTCCTCGTTTCACCGAGTCATCTCCGACTTCATGTGCCAGGTAACGCCACGGCTACATCTTTGTCCTGTTTCCACCAGTTCACATCATGGATTTGTGTTTCTGTCATCTAACCCTTTCCCCTTTTTGTTTTCTTTATTTCAGGGCGGGGACTTTACCAAAGGAGACGGAACCGGAGGCAAATCCATCTACGGGGAGAAGTTTGCTGACGAGAACTTCAAGTTGAGGCACACAGGACCTGGCGTACTGTCCATGGCCAACGCCGGGGCCAACACCAACGGATCCCAGTTCTTCCTCTGCACAGTCAAAACTTCTTGGTGAGCTCCGCTTTGACCCATGTGCTGCTGCATTCAGGTTCAAACCAACAGTTTCAGCTCATTTCAGATGTTCGTTTCTCCTCTCCAGGCTGGACGGGAAGCACGTGGTGTTCGGGAGCGTTACGGAAGGCATTGAGGTTGTCAAGAAGATGGAGGCGGTCGGCTCAGCAGGCGGCAAAACTTCCCAACCGGTCGTCATCGCTGACTCTGGTCAACTATAGTGCAACACAGCTCCTTCAGTTCAGATGTAACCATTCATTACCCACATCCCATTTAATCTTAGAGATGATGTATATCTGCAGCATTAATAGAAAAACACAAATTTATCGGTTTTATCATATTTCGTTCCTTCTAATCTGATTTTCTACGACCCCATTTGTCAACAATCTGACTAAAATGATTCTGATTGTCTAAATAAAGCAAGTTTAAACGTTTCCTTTGTTTGGCCCTCTCATTGGTGAATACCTGATGTGTTCTCTCATTTTTTCATTTTAAGTGAATTTATTAGTTTATTGCTACATTAGAATTTGATCAATGCCAGTGGGATCACAACAAGTGACTGTTTATACACATTTTACCACTAAAGGTCATATATGCAGTATAAATGTATCCCTCTTTAATACAAAATGCACAACTGCTCTGAGATGTATATATTTATTGTTTCTGATTAAGTACATCATTTATCAAAACAAAGTAAAAAAACAAGGTGACGTACACTCGTCTTAAGGCATCAACATCTCCGTTGCCAGTTTTCTCCTTCAATGAACCTCAAAGAGTGACACAAAAATAAACTTGAGTCCAATAGAAAGGTCCGTTACGAGAATATAAAGAGGAATCGAGACCGACGACCAATCACGGCACAGAAAACTCACAGATCCGATACAGCAAAGAGAAAATGTCCACGGATAGTTCACCTGTCTTAATGTTTCCTGTTTGTTTTAACGGAGTGGAGACAAAAAGGCAGATTCTGCTGCACCAGGACATCGTGGTTATTTAACAGAGCGACGTCGGGAAGGAAGTCTCTGATTTCCTGAACACAAAACGTAACTTCATGCCTTCACTATTCAATACCAAATATTATAGAAAAAATGTGCCAGTTTAAAACATCCAGGATCTCATGAAAATATCCGTCATGCGATGGGGACACAAAGGGGGTCTGATGTGGCCCCTCGGGTCACCTTTTGGCCCCCAAGTAGCCACCAATGATGCAAATGATTGGCTAATAATTTAACACACAAATTGTCCCCTTAAACCCGCGATCAAGCTTTTCCAAGGCCTCAAACACAAGTTCTTTTGGAAAATATATGCACTCGGTGAGAAGTTAGATGAGACGATCAATGCTACTCGCACGTCTGTTGTGCGGTCAAGTATGAAGACGATTAGCTTAGCTTAGCATAATGACTGGAAATGTTGGGTAACAGCTAGCCTAGCTCTCTCCAAAGTTTAGAAAAGCATGTTAGCATGGTATTGGGTATGTAGCCATCATCAGGTGCATATTTCAGACTACTCAGCTGGAAACATTAAAAAGTCCGCTTTAGACAAATTTTCTGCCAACTCAATAGAAACTAGTTAGCTAGAGCTAATAAAAACCTGCTAGCATGAGTTTGCGCCAACAAAATCATCAAACCGTCGCTGTTTGTAAATGCACTTCATAAAAAAATATTGTTTGTTTGAAACAAACTGTAAAAACAAGTTACACAGCCAGGCTAGCTGTTTCCCCTTTGCTTCCAGTCTTTATGCTAAGCTAAGCTAATCGCCTCCTACCTCAGCTCCATACTTAGCCTATGTGTGGTATTGATCTTCTCAGCTAACTCTCAGCAGGAAAGCGAATAAGCTCACGTCCTAAATCTTCAAACTATACCTTTAAATCTCCACAAACTGTACAAATCCACGAATCAGCTTTTGTATTTACATTTTTTCCCACGTGTGAGCTGAGGAAACGACGTTACGTCATCATAGTGGTGGTAAATAAACAAAAACGGCACAGACGAAGACCACAAGTCACGAGAAAATATGTTTGGTACTTGAGGTAATTAATTAACAAACACATATTTGAAAAAGCTGGTTTGAGTTTCAGCATCCAGGCAGTTGGTAGCTTTTGCGACGGCACATTTGTGGTTATTGTCTCCCACTGAACGTCGGCTCTAAATGCTTCGTGTGCTGGCGTATTGAAGTATCACTGAGAGAGGACTACTCTGGACTAGCTAACAGTCACTGTGAAGTCGGAGTGATACACCAGACTGGAAGTTGTTTCGTAGCCTCGCTAGAGTCTGAAGCACCGTTCGGACTGCATTCATTTTTCCAGGTGAGGTGGAGTGAGTTTCTAGTCCCATTCTTGTGTGATCTTGGGAACGTCTTGAGCGAATTTCTTCAAATTTGGCACAAACGTCCACCTGGTCATCAAAAGTTGCTGTGACCTCACAAAATAAGGCTCGAACTCATGACAACTTCACACAAATGTTTATGATGGAACTGCACCTTGACTGGTTGCCGGCCGCATACAGACGCGAGGCGGTATTTCTGATTAAGAAAAAGGAGTAAACTGAATGTTCCAACTGAACACCAACATAAAGGCCAACTTGGGGAACAACATTACGGCCATATAAAGCCACCAGGAGAGCTGCACCCCATAAAAGCTCATCAAATATGCTGTTGAAATGCCAGTTTAGAGATAGTGTTTTTTAAGCCTATATTTGTAAATTGGTACCATTAAAAGTATGCAGAATTAGCATTTAGCAGTTCCCGTTAGCAGTGTATCCATTGACGTACGGATGACTATCACCAGACTACTTTGATTCTGAAAAAAACTTACAAACGTGACGATTCTCATGGAAGTTCTGATGCTTTTTTTTCAAGATTTCCAAGTGGATTTGTGGACATTTATTCGCGATGGACATAACAACATAGTAATACATCAAGTGTAAGTCACACTGAATCTAAAAATACGCGTTTCATGTCTGTGAGTTCAGATCTGACTGAGTTATGACTCTTTATCTTTCTGTTCGTCCTGCTGAATTGTCCTCGTCTTTTACAGTCCTTTCCTGTAATTTCACGATGAGTTGAATGGTGAATGTTACATTCCTCCACCTCCACCTGTAATGTCAATCCCATCCCAATGGGCTGAAGTCTCTTCTCTGCTGGGTGAATTTCAGATCGTCACACACAAGATCTCCAATAAAAAACAAAGTCGAGAAAGGACTGTGATTATTTGAAAAACACTGGATTGAAACAATACATCGAACGTGAATAAAACACGTAACAACACTGTAATACAATAATCAACAGGCTACATAAGTGTGCTGGTTTAGACCTGGGCTACGACTGGAGTGTCAGTTGTTCTGAGCTCTTAATGACACTTGCTGAATGTACAAAAGTAAGTCGAGGGAAGACCTGCAAAGACTTAATCTATGGGGAAGAATCACTGAGCAAGAGTCTTCTTTCTGAGGGAGGTTGGATTACAAAAGACATGTTTGGCCCACATGTGGACACGCACTCAAACCCTTAAATCCAAACCGTGAGCCCCAAACCAGCTGATAGGAACACTGCAGATAACCTGGTTTTACTGGTAGCACTAAAGGGGCCAGTGGCAATATTCCTGCAGACTGTCGATCACTTTAACTAATTTATTTTTCCTGGAGACCCAGGACGTGTTGCTGGACCCGCTGGAGGGAAGGGAGGCACAGGAGAACCAGAACCAGGACTGAGAGAGGCAGACTGTCAGACCCTGCTGCAGTAAAATGAGAGGTTTTCTAAAGGGAGTCTGGTGCTCGTGAGAAACACTACCGCTTCAGTCCACAGGGGGCGACAGAACCAACCTGGAAAAGAAAGTTCCATGTAGCAACTTTAATAAGTTGAGTTCAAGTGACTGACAGTTTGCAGGATTTTGACTGGATTTATATATTATTTCATCTTCTTCCAGGATATTTTATCTCGTTTAAAGATCTTTAAAGGAGCCCTCGAGACATTTGTTTGAAATTTCCTGCAGTAAGAAAAGATGCACCAGAGATGAGACGCCATGTTTGAGGGTCTCTGCAGTGTTTTAGCTGCCGAGGATTCTGTTCCTTTCTGTTCTTCTCTGTTGGTTCAGTGGCAGTGAAACATCAGGTCCAAGAGGAATGGTCTGAAGTTTGATTAAAAAACACTTCACTCTCGTATAAGAAGAGACGAGTTTAGCATGTGTGACCTTTTACAGCCAACTTATCGCCTGCGTCGTCACAGGTTGTACGTAATCAATAAAACTGACTCCACTTAACTGAATATGTCATATCTTAAAGGATATTACTGGAGAGGTCCAATTCAGCGCTCATGTTGTTTCAGAGGCTCAAACACAAATACACAACAACATAATATAAATAAATAAAAAAACTAAATAATGAATAAATAAACAAATAAATACATTAATAAATAAATGAGTAAAGAGTAGGATAAATAAATAAATAAATAAATAAATAAATAAATAAATAAATAAATAAATAAATAAATAAATAAATAAATAAATAAATAAATAAATAAATAAATAAATAAATAGATTAATAGATAAATAAATAAATAAATAAATAAATAAACAAATAAACAAACAAATAAACAAACAAATAAATAAATAAATAAATAAATAAATAAATAAATAAATAAATAAATAAATAAATAAATAAATAAATAAATAAATAAATAAATAAATAAATAAATAAATAAATAAATAAATAAATAAATAAATAAATAAATAAATAAATAAATAAATAAATAAATAAATAAATAAATAAATAAATAAATAAATAAATAAATAGATACAAAAATAAATAAACAAATTAATAGATTCCGAAGAATATCTGATATCTGATATCAGTCAAACCCTGCTGCCACTCATAGCCACAGTGTCAGAAACCCACCAGTTGCTCCTAACTTGGTCCCATTACCTCTCCCAGTTTACCCGTCTAGCTGCTACCTCAGTGTGTGTGTGTGTGTGTGTGTGTGTGTGTGTGTGTGTGTGTTGAGGGGGTTTTCAGCTCTGCGGCGACGCCTTACGGCTCTCCCTCAGGATGCCGTCCAGGCCGTTGAGCTGGCGGAGGAAGCCCCGGTTGGGGATGACGCCGCGGTGGTCCTTCACGGTTTTGATGGCCTCCACCAGCGTCAGGTTCTGTCGGATCATCAGGTAGGCCAGAACCAGCGTGGCCGAGCGGCTCACTCCCACAGTGCAGTGGACCAGCACCTTACCTGCACACACACAATATGAACGTTAATCTGTTGTTGGTTTATTGTTTATCTGTCACAGCTTTACAGTCCTGGTTCACTCGTTTACAGAGAAGAAGCACTCAGGAGGTGGTGGAGACCAAAAACAGAGCTAAAAGAGAGACATTCTCATTCCCGACTTAACCATCACAGTGTAAATAAAGTTGTATCGTTAACCATCACAGTGTAAATAAAGTTGTATCGTTAACCATCACAGTGTAAATAAAGTTGTATCGTTAACCATCACAGTGTAAATAAAGTTGTATCGTTAACCATCAGAGTGTAAATAAAGTTTAAATGTTAACCATCAGAGTGTAAATAAAGTTTAAACGTTAACCATCAGAGTGTAAATAAAGTTTTATCGTTAACCATCACAGTGTAAATAAAGTTTTATCGTTAACCATCACAGTGTAAATAAAGTTTTATCGTTAACCATCACAGTGTAAATAAAGTTTAACGTTAACCATCACAGTGTAAATAAAGTTTAACGTTAACCATCACAGTGTAAATAAAGTTTAATGTTAACCATCAGAGTGTAAATAAAGTTTATCGTTAACCATCACAGTGTAAATAAAGTTTAACGTTAACCATCACAGTGTAAATAAAGTTTTAACGTTAACCATCACAGTGTAAATAAAGTTTAACGTTAACCATCACAGTGTAAATAAAGTTTAACATTAACCATCACAGTGTAAATAAAGTTTAACGTTAACCATCACAGTGTAAATAAAGTTGTACTGACTCAATAGAACATGTGTTTCTAGTCTCTGATCTCTGATCATGTTTCATTGTAAACAACCAATCAGTGTTTAAACCAACAGGAGGAGAGCTAGTAACGTTAGCAGCACCGCTAACGGCTAACCAACGGAGGTTCACTTCAGTTACATTATGATGCCTTCAGGCTCTGCTCAGTGAACATGAGTACTGGCTGAAGGTACATTATAACGTTATCATGATGTGTTCACATGTCATCTGTAAAATGTAGTTTTGGTGATGAACTAGAATAAATCCAGTAGTTTGAAGATGTTTTCACGTTAATATAAAACAGATATTAGAGATGAATTATGAGCTGTTTAACTTCTAACACGAGCTCTAAGAACATTATTATACATCATTAATACTAATAATGATGATTTGTTTTAATAAAATAAAATACTTTTGTATTTCTAAATATTTCTAAATATCCTCCACACACACACACACACACACACACACACACACACACACACACACACACACACGTTCTCACACTAACCTCCACTCGTGAGGGCTTTGTGGATGAACTCAGCAGCCGGATAGAAGTTGACGCTCATGTCAAAGGTCGGCGAGTCGTGAGCCTCGATGCCGTGATAGGTGACGTTCATCCCGGCGTAGTACTCGGCTCCGCCGCGCCACTTACTCTGTGCACAGTTGAGGATGTGAGTGATGCCCAGTTTGGACAACTCACGGCGGTCTGACGCGATGTCTCTGCAGAGAAGAGGAGCCCAGAATGAGTCCGTCAAACTGATGTGTGATTTATATATTTATATAAAAGTGATGTAAACAAAGGCAGATGTGTCACGCAACTAAGTTCAGATCAGGAGACAACCTCCGGTTCTGTAAAGTGAAGTCAAAGCTTCATGTGTTAAAGCTGCATTCTCTCTAGTGTCCACCAGGGGGCGACTCCTCTGGTTGTATAGAAGTCTATGAGAAAATTACTCTACTTCTCTCTTGATTTATTACCTCAGTAAACATTGTAAACATGAGTTTATGGTCTCAATCTCTAGTTTCAAGTCTTCTTCAATACAGCATGATGTTCATTTAGTAGATTATGGTCCATTTAGAGTCAAACAGACCATAAAGCAGGGGATGCTTTAGGGCGGGGCTACACAGTGATTGACAGGTCTCTACCAGAGACGATGACCTAAAATAGTAAAGTCATACTTTCCACCACTGATGTATGAAGTAACTGTGAGTTATTGTTCATTAATTGATGAATACTTTACATTTGTTCTGTTTCTTTGCTCTCATCACATCCCTGCCGTCCTACAGTGATCTCTTTCGTCACCTGTCTTTTTCCCGCCCACTCACTCACCTGCTTCTCATTCCAGTTATTTATAAACCGGTTCATTCGTCTAGACCGGTTTACTTTCCTCTGCCGGTCTGAACCTGACAGACCGTCTGTGTGTGTTCGGCTTCAGGGTTCGAGTCCGTCTCATTCATTATGGGATGTTTGAGATGTTGTTGTGCACACTGATGCACGTGCTTGTTTTTCACTCTCATCTGCTGCATTAATGCGTTACTTCACAATGAGTCGTGCATTAGATGAAAGCATTTGTAGCACTCAATAATACGGATGCACGCGCTTGTTAAGTGACTGGACGCATGAAAAATTCTCAGGTTACTCAGTTACTTTTTAAGATTCAGATTAACACTAAATGTTGCTAATATTTAACAACAATCCTTTAATATATTAGGATGTATTATTACAGATCAACTCATCCTTTATTAAATTAAATAATTATAAAGAGCTCCATGTTTACAAGCTGCAACATTAAAGTAATGAACACATTAATGCATCAATAATTATAACAATATTATATTATATAATAATATATTATATTATTTTATATTATATCATATTACATCACATTACATAAAATTAAATTACATTACATTATATTTATTATATTATAAGTATATTTTGAACCAAAAGTACATGCACTTGTACTTGCAGCAGAGTACTTCTACACAGTTTTCCTGCTACTTGTACTTCAGTAACAGGTGTGAATACTTCCTCCATAATGAGGCGTTGCAGGTACAACTCACTGATCTCCGATGTAGAGCCGCGGCCACACTTCGTCCGCGTGGTTGCAGGCGGTCTTGCCCGTGCACAGGAGCCGCTCCAGCTCGGACACCGTCAGCGTCGGGGAGACGCGCTCGGAGTCCTTTCGGTTCGGAGACCTGGAGCTGCTCCGGGACCGGGAGAACCGGGACATGAACGCCATTTAATCTGAGAGGAGACAACCACCGATTCACCTCATGAAATATTAAAGCGATGAACAATGAAACAGTATAGAAGCCTGGAATGAATCGAATAAAGGGAAATAATGTCATCATTAGAATATCATCATCTTCAGATTATGTAACAAATATGAACCTGTAGCTTTGTTTTGGTGAATCCTCTGCTGCATGTCTCTGTGTGACTGAAACTACAATCCTGTAGAATCAGGAATGAAGACGTGCGGTGCTCGTGTTTGTTGTTATTTACCTGTGTGTTGTTGTGGTCCGTGTCTCAGTGCTGCAGGGCGAGCTGCTCCGCGGCCATGTTGACTCGTGTATGTGCTGAGGGAGGATGGATGAGACGAGGAGGCTGCTGCTGCTGCTGCTGAGCCTCCTCCAGCAGCAGACATCTTCTCAGCGCCTTCTCCTTCTCAACAAGTCCTCATCGAGACGCACGTGACTCCACGGACCCGGGTCAAAGCCACGTGCATGCTGTGTGTGTGTGTGTGTGTGCATGAATACAGTGTGTTGTCTGGTGTTGTTATGTTTTAATTCTGCTGATAATAATCGTGGGTATTTGTTATGTTTAATTGTTAATGAGGGTCCAGTGTGACGTTTTCTTTGGTGGCGTTTTGTCGCCATCTTCCGGTCAAATGAGGGAAATCAGGGGAAACAAAATAAACAATCTCACCATGAGGTCCAATGCTATGGAAGCCCATTCCTGCCAGCAAAAATAAAATAAGATCACCAAAAAAAAAAAATGTATTCACAAAATTTTTTTTTTTTTTTACCTTTTCTCTGTCAGCAAAAAATAATTATTTTCTTCTTCATTCTTTATACTCCAGAGCTGCTTCTTGCTTAACATTCTATTCAAGGGTGCGTTTGCTCAGTACAATCCATGTGAAACATCATCTGTATTTCATGTGTTGTAAAGCCACGTTTAAAGTCTTCAATGTACTCACAATCCATTTATATGTAAAATGTAGAGTAACCTATGAAGAGCTGCTTCTATGACTGTTGTGTTAAAGTATCTCATAATTTCGACTTTCTATAGCAACTGGAAAAAATTGGGTCAGTGTTATGGTTACAGATGGATGCACCAACATTTATTTTTTTTTGTTGGTGGAAAAAAAGTAAAATAATTTTTTTTTTAATTATTAGAATTAGTATTATTTATTTTGTGGGTGGATTTTTTTTTAGTGATCTTATTTTTTATTATTTTTTTTTTTTAGTGATCTTTTATTTTTTTTTGCTGGCAGGAATGGGCTTCCATAAGCAGCTCTGGAGTATAAAGAATGAAGAAGAAAATAATTATTTTTTGCTGACAGAAAAAGTAAAAAAATGGCAGGAATGGGCTTCCATAATTTCATTTAATTTTATTTAATTTAATTTTGCAGTAAGCGACACAACTGGGAACACGGCGCTTTAGAGGAGGAGGGGCTTGATGGCATGATGACGTAAAATTCCTGCGACGCACGTGTGGTTGTAGTGAGGCGTTGAGATGGCTACTGAGAGGCTTCTGTTCCATGAGATGGGCTTAGACGACCGTCTTCTAAAGGTAACAAACCGGCTGACAGCATCAGTACATGTTTAATAAAGTGTTAGTGAGATGTTGAACCTCCGGCTGAAGAATGTAAACCGAAGCAAAGTGACGTAAACTTGACGTAAATACAGGAGTTCGTCACGTCTGAGCTCGCTTGTCTACTAACTAATACAGATGTAACGTGAATAAAAGCGTTAAACCTTCTTTAAAATAAATAACCTTGTTTATTATGACGTTTATATCTTTCTCAGCTTGACATTTAAACCTTTGGTTCTGGGATTGGAATGTTCCAACTGATACTTGATAGTTTAGTAAAGAAGTAGTAATACCTCATTGTTAAAATACTACATACGGAGTCAAATGTACAATATGTACCTCTGAGATGTAGTACAATATGTACCTCTGAGATGTAGTACAATATGTACCTCTGAGATGTAGTACAGTAAAAAGTATTAATAACATTCCGCCGTGTTCTGCTCGGTGAACTCTCTGCTTGTCGTCCTGGTTCAGGCGGTTGCAGACCTGGGTTGGTCTCAGCCCACTCTGATCCAGGAGAAGGCGATCCCTTTGGCCCTGGAGGGGAAAGACCTCCTGGCTCGAGCTCGGACCGGATCGGGAAAGACCGCCGCCTACGCCGTACCCGTCATCCAGCGCATCCTGTCCTCCAAACAGGTGAGGGGAGAAAAACTGATGTCACCCAGCTGGTCCTCGTCCTCCGGACCGCTCACTGTTGGTTTGTTGTCTTCAGAGCGTCCGTGAGCAGGAGGTCAGAGCTCTGATCCTGGTTCCAACCAAAGAGCTGGGTCAGCAGGTTCAGACCATGATGAGACAGTTAACGGCGTTCTGCTCCAGAGACGTCCGAGTGGCCGACATCACCGGGAAAGCTGACCTGTCTGCACAGAGGTCAGTCCACACACACACACACACACACACACACACACACGCGTATATATCGTACATATTTCACTCGTTAAAACATGTGTATATATATATATATATATTGATGTTGTGTTTGAACAGACCCATCTTAATGGAGAAGCCCGACGTGGTCGTGGGGACGCCGTCCCGCGTCCTCGCCCACCTCACCGCCCAGAACCTGGTCCTGCACTCGTCTCTGGAGATGCTGGTGGTGGACGAGGCCGACCTGCTCTTCTCTTTTGGCTTCGAGGACGACCTGAAGAGCTTGTTGTGGTGAGAACGTTAATAATTAGTTTTCCACTGAGAACCGCTTTGTAAATAAGTTATTAATGATTGTGATTGATGTCCGGTGGGAGTTTTGCATCATGATAATCATTTCAGTCGCTTTGCTTTTTAAATTCCTAATACAAATATAATTTATATATATATATATATATATATATATATATATATATATATATATATTTCTGTGTATTTTTCAACAGTCATTTGCCGAAGATCTACCAGTCGTTCCTGATGTCGGCTACTTTCACCGAGGATGTTCAGGCGTTGAAGGGGCTGCTGCTGCACAACCCTGTAATGCCGCGTTCAGAGTCTCTTTAGAGGAAACGGCTGATCGCCGTCACACGTTGCCGTGTCGTCGGCTCTGGTTCTGTCCTCACACCTGTATCTGTGTCCTCTCAGGTGATCCTGAAGCTTCAGGGCTCTCAGCTCCCGGACAGCAGCCAGCTGCAGCAGTACAGCATCAAATGTGAGGAGGAGGACAAGTTCCTGCTCGTCTACACGCTGCTGAAGCTGCGTCTGGTTCAGGGGAAGACGCTGGTGTTTGTGGGCGCAGTGGACCGGAGCTACAGACTCAAACTGTTCATGGAGCAGTTCGGTATTCCCGCCTGTGTGCTCAACTCTGAGCTGCCCGTCCAGTCCAGGTGAGAGGAGAGGGGAGTGGTTTATACTTAAGGTACTGTGAGGAGCTTTTATCTGGTCCTGAACCAGTCTCAGTTTAGTCCTGGTCCTCTATATGAACCAGTCTCAGTGTAGTCCTGATCCTCTATGTGAACCAGTCTCAGTTTAGTCCTGGTCCTCTATATGAACCAGTCTCAGTGTAGTCCTGATCCTCTATGTGAACCAGTCTCAGTTTAGTCCTGGTCCTCTATATGAACCAGTCTCAGTGTAGTCCTGATCCTCTATATGAACCAGTCTCAGTGTAGTCCTGGTCCTCTATCAGACCTCCATCAGTACAGAGACCATCAGAGAGAAGATGATCTGTTTCTATAGAGTTATTCTTAAAGCTCGTCATCGGAGCCACCGGGTCGGGTTCTGGTGAAACCAGATGAACTCATGCAGGTTCACCAGAAACTCCTTCAGCTCAGACTCCAACAGAGACCGGTCCACCGTGGACAGACCCAGATCCTCCAGCAGAGACCGGTCCACCGCGATCCGGAGCTCCGGAGGGGGGGGGGAGGAGGAGTCCTCCTCCTCCTCCTCCAGGAGCAGAGCTTCTCCTCTCTGCTGGAGACCCAGGACGTATTGCTGGACCCTCTGGAGGGAAGGGAGGCACGGGAGAACCAGAACCAGGACTGAGAGGAGCAGACTGTCAGACCTGCTGCAGTAGAATGAGAGGTTTTCTAAAGGGAGTCTGGTGCTCAGAGACACTACCACTGTAGTCCACAGGGGGCGACAGAATCAACACTAGATGAAAGTTCCTCGTAGTAACTTTAAGTACATTTTTTAATGATGACTTGTACTTGTACTGGCGTGTTTTCATCATTGGATTATTAATCCCACATGTTGATCCTCTTTCCCTTCTGTTCTGGTGGTTTCCTCCTGCAGGTGTCACATCATCACTCAGTTCAACCAGGGCTTCTACGATTACATCATCGCCACAGACGAGCTGAGTCTGGCCGACCCCACTGCTGCTCCGGAGACGGCGGGCAAAGAGAAGAAGAAGAAGAAGAAGACGGAGAGAGGAGGAGGAGGGAGGTGAGTCAAGAGAGAGTCCACAATGTTCTGCTGTGGACGTATTTTAGAATGTCTTCACCTCGTTACCTTGATGTCAGACACTGAAGCTGTTCTCTATGATCTCTACAAACACAGGAGCTGCTGCTCTGCTGCCTCGTCTGTTAGTGTTGTTCTGAGGTAGAATCAGTGTTCAGTGAATAGTCTGGTGTCTTTCTAGAGATCACAGATGTTCCAGTAAAGTCAGGACATGAATACATTCAGATTGCAGCTGAAACCTGCAGAGCACGTTGGAGTTTCATTATTTGGATAAAGCAGATCTTCTTATTGATGCGAGATATCAGATGAGTTGATCAGACGGTCGTTTGTGTCATCTGGAGCTCTTTGGTAACGTGAGTGATGTTTCTTAAAGGACGAAGGACAAAGAGTTCGGAGTCTCCAGAGGCGTCGACTTCCAAAACGTTGCCAATGTCATCAACTTTGATTTCCCTTTGACTGTGGAGTCGTACATTCACCGAGTGGGAAGGTGAGTAGAGTCACACGTTCACAGGTTCACTTGTTCATGAATCAATGCTGATATAAATATATGTTATTTTGCAGAACGGCGAGAGCAGACAACCCCGGCACCGCTCTGTCCTTCATCTCCCACACTGAGCTCAGTTTGCTGTCGGAGGTGGAGGAGGCGCTCTCTGGAGGTACAACACACTAGAACCACCGCGGAGCTTAACTTTAACATGTTTTGTGTGAAGTAAATCTTCACGTCGTCACTCTTCCTGACCTCTGTGATAGCTGCTAATGAGCAAGGCACCGGTGTTTAATCCTCACTGTTTAGAAGGAAATGATCATGTTCATGTATTTATATGAAATGTTGTTTTTAGATAATGCTGACTCGGGTCTGAAGCCGTACGAGTTCAAGATGGAGGAGATCGAAGGCTTCAGGTACAGGTGCAGGGTGAGTATCCTCGTCATCGGTTGAAGAACACACGATGAAGAGGCTTAAAGTGAGCTTCAGTTGATGAACCGGTTTGTGTGCAGGACGCCATGCGCTCCGTGACCAAGCAGGCGGTGAAGGAGGCGCGACTGAAGGAGATCAAACAGGAGCTGCTCAATTCAGAGAAACTCAAGGTGAGTCGAGAGGAATGGAGGAGGGTGTGTGTGTGTGTGTGTGTGTGTGTGTGTGTGTGTGTGTGTGTGCGCGCGTGCGTTTTGTGATTGTGTCTTGTATTCTGTCTCTCAGACGTATTTCGAGGACAACCCCAGAGACCTGCAGCTGCTCAGACACGACAAAGACCTCCATCCTGCCGTGGTCAAACCTCACCTGAGGAACGTCCCCGAGTACCTCAGTAAGACACTTGAAGTACCACAAGTACTAGTCTGTACTTGAGTAAACGTACTTGGATAGAGATGTCGATCATTTGTAACTCATCGTCTTCGTTCCCTTCAGTTCCTGAGACCCTGAAGGGCGCCGTGAACCCGCTCTCCAACCGGAGGAAGAAGAAGTTCAAACCCAAACCAGAAGGAGTCGTCAAGAGCAGCTTCAAGGTGAGAAACAATGTTCAACAATCTGTTAAAGTCCACAGAATCACATGAAGGTAACTGGTTTTCATTGTCCAATGAGAATTTAGTTCTGTGAGTTCAAACAAGGCACTACAGTGCAGAAGTTAGTTTAGTGGTTCTGAATAAGGGAATAAAACATCCTGCCATCATTAATCAATACTCTACTTTAATTGGCTCAAGAGCCACGGTGTGCGGCTGATTGGCTGTTTCTCCGCTGCGATCTGATTGGCTGTTGTCCAAATACAGTTGCTGTCATGTGCTCGTTGTCAGACGTTATAATAATAAACTTAATAACTGGGTTCATCTCTGTTTTCTTCTTATAGCCCAAATTATTAATCAAATAATTGAGGAAATAGTCGGTAATGGAAATAGTCATTAGTCAGCGTTCCCTTAGTTATCTGGTCGATGTTTCACAGAGAATAAAATCTGAACTGCATATTAAAGCCGTAACTGTTTGAATGAAACGAAGCGTTGGAGTCGCAACGTTGACTTTGATGTAACCTCTCGTAGAAGAACATCCAGGTGAAGAACCCTCTGAAGAGTTTCCGGTACAGGAAAGGAAAAGCCGGCCAGTCGTAGCTGCAGAGCTCGTGAGCGTGGATCAGTCGTGGATCTTTACCCACGCACAGACTTCGTCTACAGTGGACAAATATGAACTGAACGGTCTCTGGATGACATGGACGATGACTTATGTGAACTTTGAAACAAGACGAAACTGCAAGAAGCATCAGTTTGAAGTTGCAAAATCCAAACAAAATCTGACGTATGTCGAGGAATACAGTATCTGTGTTTCCTTATTTCTAATGCATCTGTTGTGGAAACGTTGAAAATGTTTGTTAAAATAAATGATTTCTTTTCAAACCTTTGTATTGTTGTTCTATTTACAACGAGGACATGTTGATGTTCAGCAGGTCTATTAATGATTCGATCTTTTATACGTCTCTGGTAGAGACCTGTCAATCACTGTGTAGCCCCGCCCTAAAGCATCCCCTGCTTTATGGTCCGTTTCACTCTAAATGGACCATAATGTACTAAATGAACATCATGCTGTATTGAAGAAGACTTGAAACTAGAGATTGAGACCATAAACTCATGTTTACAATGTTTACTGAGGTAATAAATCAAGAGAGAAGTAGAGTAATTTTCTCATAGACTTCTATACAACCAGAGGAGTCGCCCCCTGGTGGACACTAGAGAGAATGCAGCTTTAACACATGAAGCTTTGGAGGTTGTCTCCTGTGTTTTCATTGATCCATGGCGCTCTCCGTGGTGCTGAAGCAGCGGAAAGAATTCATAATTGATACTTTTTCTCTGTCCTTCTGTCAATTTCGTACAGATCAATATTCTCTTAACTATAATAATACACACTCAGGTCATTTAGAAAAACACTTTCATTTTAATCAAATGCATTCATCCGTACATTAAATCAGTTTAACTGAGGCCAGCAATCGCACTGTAAAGCCATTAAAGGATCATAAAGATATACATACATTTGTAATAAAGAAGTACCGAATATGTTTGTGTCGTAACATGCTGTGTATTGTTTTGAGCCAATTCACGTCTGTATAGTCTGCTCAGCAGAAGATTTATATTCCAGATCAATTCTCTGTGAAGAATAATAAAAAAAAAACATATTCCTCTTATGGACGTTCCCTTCAAATCACATTCATCTCCGCTCACGATGACTACGCTTATATGCAAACTCTTATTCCACTTTTATTCCAAATAGGACAATATTCAATATATTGTGTGTTTTCTTTTAAAGCTGTGATGTTCAGCAAACTCAAGTGGTTAACGAGGTCTTATAGAGAACGTAGTAATCAATCAATGGTGTATTCAAAGGGATAGTCCTGTGTGGGCACCGAGTCAAAGATGACGCTATCGAACGGGTTCTCAGTCATCCAACTGTCCACCGGGAACCAGGAGTCGTACCAGGAAGTGGTTCTCTCGGTCTCGGGTATCGTCGTGGGGGTTGTTGTTGTTGTTGTAGATGGAGTGGTGCTAAGACTGGCTCTTAATCTCTGCTGACGCAGCCGGCGTAGACGCATGATCCTGAGCCTCCTGAGTCGCTCGGCGTTCTGATCGGCAGAGTGACTGTCGACGGTCGGGGCCGCGGGGCTACTGGCCGCCGCCGCCGCCGCCGTCGTCGTCTTCGCCACATTTACTTTGGGCACCAGCCGAATGGGCCTCTTGCCGTGGAGCGCCATGATCTGCTTGATGCGGTCCCAGTTGGATTTGGCCAAGGTGAAGCTGCACGAGGTGGCTCCGGAGTCGTAGCCCACCATGCACAGTCTGGTCTGAGGGGTGTAGCCGTCGGCCTTGGCGGTCACCCTGAACTCCCCGGGGTTTAGCAGCCGCCAGTAATCACCACCTGCAGCTGAAATGAGTTCGGGAAAACAGTTAGGAGCTGAAGTTCTTGACCAAAAAAAGTCTTTATTGTCATCTGAAATGCAAAGAATCTTTTGTTGGTGTTCCCGACGTACCGGTTTTGACGTCATGCTGTATTCCCTCCACAGATACGGTGGCATTGGGCAGCGGAGTTCCCTCCACGTCTCTCACTACACCTTTTATCCCTCGATGTACCTGCACAGGAAACAGTATTTCAGGTCCAACCACAGTATAATCTGAATATGTTTCATTGGGACAGCTATAGACGAGACTTAAAAGCCCCCTGATAGATGATTCATCCGTCACAGAGCAGAGTGGCCGAATCGTTTCCAGAGAAGTTACAATGGACTCCAATGCTGACGAGGGCTCACATTGGGGACAAAACCACAACTTCTACAGACCAGGAAAGGGAGCAAACACCCTGGGGCTAAAAACCTTCATAATGCCAATAGAATCCATCGCAGCCATAGACCGCATGTAAGAAGTTGACTTAGTCGTTGTGACATCACCTATTGGTTTACGGACTACGGTTTTAAAGGCCTCAAGTTCGACATTTGACTGTCGCCATCTTGTCGCCATCTTGCAGCTTTAACACATGAAGCATCGGCTTCATTCTTCAGAACTGGAGGTTGTCCCTTGATTTTAACCAACATTACTCTAAGCCAACCACGCCACTTTCCATATGAAGAACAAAACAGCAAAACCCTATTTTTATGGGGGGGTCTCATACTTATAAGTCAAGTTCTCACTTGTTCGATGAAGGACAGCAGAGACTCGCGGTTGTTCTCCCACTCGAGAGGCAGTTCACTCTCATGGGGAAACTTGTCACAGCCCAAGAAGATGGACAGCTCGAAGCAGTTGGTGTGCAGGTAGCTGAAGTCATTCATGCCTGTGGGAGAGGATGAGGAACAGGATGAGCTCTTCTTTTTGATGGGGACCCTCAAACAGATGAATCCGTCCGTGGATACCTGCTACCATGCTACTTCTTTGCTTCCCCTCTGTGCCAACACTTACTGCCCACCACTGGGTCCCAGCTGGCCCTGTTGGTGATGCCCTGACCTCCAGTGACGTCGTCTCCGTGGCACGAGCCCCGGTAGGTCTCCGTCATGGTCTGGTGGCTGTGGGCGTACGACATGGCCAACCATCGAAACATGGCGTCGTCCGGCGTCTCCCTCAGAGATCCCTCGTTCTGCCGCTGAATGCGAGCCCACGTCTCCTCGCTCATGTCGCTGTTGCTTCTCCACCGCCGGCTGTCGGTTGACTTAAACACCATCAAAGGGATTATAGGGTTAATATATGGCTGATAAGATCATCTGTTTTATTTGGTTCTTCTTTGTAAAAAAAGAAATGTCTTACAGAAATTGATGGGCGCTGCATGTCAAAAGGGTACGCGACCAGTTTTTCTCCTCCTTGCAAATTAGCTCCCAGCACGAATGGGGTGCGCTCCATCCAGGAAATGATGGATTTTGTCTCCGTACCGAGCTGTGAAAGCAAGAAGCAGAGAAAAGTTTGAATGTCAGCACGTCGTGTTGTACTTTGGTGGTTTTACCCTCACACGCTGTTTCAGGGTGTTGTTTTGTTCCTGTCACATGTTACTCTCTGTGGCCTTGATGTTCACTGTAATGTTTTGGGGTTCAGAGAGTTTTTTAAAAGCAGACTCACAGAGCCGTTGAGGAAGTGTTCTGGGAGGGGGATGTGATGATTGGGCACGATGCGAGGGACCCAGCCTCTGTCCTCGGCTCCCCACAGGATGCTGTTGAGGTCTGGGAAGTTCTGGAAGATGTCGTAACCTTCTTCGGTCCAGTGGCCCAGAGCCCAGTTCCCCATCTCCGAGCCCTGGAGGACAGGAAGGAGGGCCAAGGAGCAAATGTTTGAGAAAGTGGTCTGACGCCACAAAAGAGCCGTCTTGGTATTCTAAGATCTACCAGTATTCTAACCCGTCTCAGCGCTTCAAGGTGCTACAGTTACGTCAACGTTCTGCAGCTAATTTCGTGCCCCATCGTACCATCTCGTAGGCCAGCTCGTAAGCATCGGGGTTGAGCGAAGGCACCAGGTGTATTCTCACTCCGTCCACCAGGCGGTGCACTCTGGGGTTGTCGTCTCTGTACTCCTTGCACAGAAACTGCATCAGCAGGAGGAGGAGCTCTCGACCCAGCGCCTCGTTGCCGTGGAGTCCGGCTGTGTACCGAAATTCAGGCTCACCTAGTGGATGCAGAAACAAAAAAGGAATATCACACATTAGGACGGGTGGTTGTATGACGTTCACACACCCAGTTTGTTCGTTAGCCGTCTGTCTGTCTCGTACCCGTCTCGTGCTCTCCGGGGTTGTCGGAGATCTCCATGGCGTACATCTTCAGGCCCTGAGAGCTTTTACCGATGTTGTAGATCCTGGTGATGTTGGGACACTCTTCGTTTATCACCTTCATCATCTGGAAGAGAAACAAAAACCTCTGTGACATCGTTCTTTCCAGAATCATAACAATAGTTTATCATCTTTTTATCAGTCGGAATCAGGCGACAACCTCTAGTTCTTTAAAGTGAAGTCAAAGCTTCATGTCTTAAAGCTGCATTCTCTCTAATGTCCACCAGGGGGCGACTCCTCTGGTTGTATAGAAGTCTATGAGAAAATGACTCTACTTCTCTCTTGATTTATTACCTCAGTAAACATTGTAAACATGAGTTTATGGTCTCAATCTCTAGTTTCAAGTCTTCTTCAATACAGCATGATGTTCATTTAGTACATTATGGTCCATTTAGAGTCAAACAGACCATAAAGCAGGGTATGCTTTAGGGCGGGGCTACACAGTGATTGACAGGTCTCTACCAGAGACGTATACGGCGTCTCTACGTCACTCCTCCTCAGTCCAGATATGGTCACTTCCTGTTCACTGGTTGCAAAAACCAAGTTGGCGACGGCCAAATCGCCAAAGTCAAGGCTTCAAAACATCAGTCCACAAACTAATGAGTGACGTCACGACGACTACGTCCACTTCTTATATGCAGTCTATGGTCAGAATTGAAAACAGACCTGTCTCATGTCCTTGTAGTTGTGGTGTCGGAAGTCCAGGTCGTCTGATGAGTTGACTTCATTCTCACTGCGGTAGCTGCCTGAAAGAAGCAACATGCTGAGATTAGACTATGTTTGAACTGCTGTGTATCTTTCTGGTGTAAAGCTGCTAGTTTTGTGAAACAACAAAGATGGAAGAAGTACTTAGATATTTTACGTAAAGGGACAGTGTGTGGCATTTAGTGACATCTAGTAGTGAGGTTGCAGATTGCAACCACGTGTAGAGAACTACGGTGATGTTAAACGTGAAAGTCTCTCTTGAGAGTCAGTGTTCGGTTTGCTGTTCTGGGCTACTGTAGAAACATGGCGGACTCCGCCTCCCTCTCCATATGTAGATATGTAGGGCTCATTCTAAGCTCACGAAAACACAACAATTCTTAGTTTCAGGTGATTATACACCAAGTTTTTCTGCCAATTAATCCCTCTAAATCCTACTTGTACAAGTAGTACTACTACAGTGTACAAATACTCTGTTACAAGTAAAAGTCCTGCATTCAAAATCAATTAAATTAAAACCATAAGCATCCAAATGTACTGAATGCACCAAAAGTAAAAGGACTCATTATGCAGAACAGTCGACTTAAAACCAAATTCTGTGATCTTATTAGGATTTTACAGAAACAGCAGAAAATGTAAATACTTCTGAAGATTTGTATGTAAGTACCATGCTGGAGGAAGTTAGTTAACTGGTGGAAACACTTCCCAGTTATTCTGTGAGACAGTTAGTAACACTGAGGGTATGAAGTTCGTGTTGTGAAATAGACTCTTTTTAAGTTGAAGTTTGGCAGAAGGTTGAGTTTGTTCCCTCCAGTGGAGGATGACATATTCCTGTAAGGAATGAGGAAGCGCTCTGACTCATGAAACTCTTCCAAAACCTGTGAAAACTGAGCGAGATGAGAAACAGTAGATGTGAATATACTGACTGGGGAGTTGACAGGCCAGGATCTCGGCTCGGAGACACAAGCTGCCGTTCCAGCTCTGAGGCAGGATGCGGATGTAGCGCGCCACCACGGGCGCCGCGAACTGACCCAACACCGGCGTGTCCTTGTCCACGTTCGCATAGAACAACTGCAGGAGAGGACAAAGAGTAAAGCTGTTATATGTTTATTAATTGTTTGCTAATCTTCCTGAGATCCACAGGAAAGGACAATACATACAATACAATACAATCCGAATAGTTTAAATATTACAGATACAAAGTACTATATACATTATACATCCATTACTTCTTCTAAAGACGGATCGGGGTCTACAAAGGACTTCTAGTCACATGCGGAGGTGGTGAGTTCCAAGCTGTTCTTGAACGGTAGATAATAGGGAATAATTGAGTTCTTGGGGTTTGAGGCATCAAATGACCTGAGCTGGCGTTCCTTGTGTCTTCTGTCGCATGTGTTTTTGTGTTTGGTTGAAGAAATATTCAGGTGTCTGATTAAATACTATAAGCTATAGTGTTGGTTCATTTCCACTCACCCATTCAGCGTAGCCGTCGTGAAGTGTCGTCCAGTCACGGCTGTCGTTGCTGAAGGCCACAAAGTAGGAGGACACGAAATCCTCACTAGGAAAAGGGATTCATTATTCCATATTTTACTGACCTGTATGGAAACTGATTTCTGCCAGGACGAGAAAAATGAAAGAATTTGAGCATTTTTCAGCTCATTGTTTTGGTTTGAAGACCAACATTTCTAAACAAAAAGCTCCAATAAACCCTCTGTTCACGACCCGCTGAGCATTAAACAGACAGACTCAGTTAGAGATCAGCTGGTGAACAAAGTGGAGCATTTAGCAGCTAGAGAGACGGATATTTTCCTCAGGAGGTGGTGGAGACCAAAAACAGAGCAAAAAGAGAGAGAATATCCGACTTACAAAGACTCCTAATGAATCATTCAGCGCTCTGACTCTCTCTGTACTGACTGCAATGTAAACGCGTCGGCGTGAATATGCTTCGTTTCGAACATGGGACGTATAAAATGTGAGATAGATCGCTTATGGTGGACGGGTCAAACAAATACAGGACTTTTAACAAGACGGCCAAGATTTGAGACCGGTACCCTCAATTGTATTCTTTTTTAAAGTTACGTTAGTGACGTTTGAGACGTTTGAGACGTTTGAGACGTGTTTTCACTTACTCAGACTAAAATATGAGAACATATCTACTACTACTTCTATTTGATCAATTTTACTTATTTTTTAAAAATGTCAGTCCCAACCTGCAGAAATGAGCTTCCATAGTTTGATAAAAGTGACACAGAAAGCAGCATCACTGCGTTCATGTATGAAGTGGAGTTGAGACTCACATTTGCTCTGAGTTTCGTCCCTGAGTGATGACCCCGGTGAACTCCACCTCTCGGCGGGCATCGACCTCGAACCAGTGGTTGCCCTCTTCTGACTCTGCACACCAGGCGCCGCCGTACAGGTCGTCGTCATTAGCAGAGCCCTGCATGCCGACGCAGATTTTCTCACGCTTATTATCATAAAAACCACTGAACAGATACTTTGAGAGCTGACTCACAGATGCTGTATGAGTCTCACCTGCATGTTGAGTCGTCCCCTCTGAGCCATGAACCCGTGGTGAGACTGAGAGGAAGCCAGCAGCTGGTCGTCCTCCACCCGGTGGGACTCCAAGCCCAGAGGAGGACACTCTGAGGGGGGAAACAAACAGGATGCATGATGGTCCAGAAACACTCTGATTAGAAACACTCACTGGCTTCATTCCAGGGAGCAGCTGTCAAGCGCAGTACAAAGTACAACATGTACCTCTGAGATGTAGTACAGTACAAAGTACAACATGTACCTCTGAGATGTAGTACAGTACAAAGTACAACATGTACCTCTGAGGTGTAGTACAGTATAAAGTACAATATGTGCCTCTGAGATGTAGTACAGTATAAAGTACAATATGTACCTCTGAGATGTAGTACAGTATAAAGTACAATATGTACCTCTGAGATGTAGTACAGTAACAAGTACAATATGTACCTCTGAGATGTAGTACAGTACAAAGTACAATATGTACCTCTGAGATGTAGTACAGTAACAAGTACAATATGTACCTCTGAAATCAAGGGGAGTAGAAGTATAAAGTAGCAGAAAGTATAAATACTCAAAAAATACCTAAAATTTGTGTTTAAGTACAACAGTTCAGAAGCAAAAACCTTTACAAATCTGTCTTTAATTTGAGGTTTTAAAAACAAACAGTTCAGTACTTCTCTTACTTTTGAGTTCAACAGGGAGTGAGATCTGCTTCAGTCGCTCATCTTCCTCTTCCTCCCACGTCTTCCTCAGCCGCTCGGCTTCTCGGCGTAATGAGAAAACAACGTGTCAGAACACGGACCTCGCTCTCCAGCCAAACACCGCCGCACAAAAGATTTCCACATGTTCCTCTAGTTCACCTTCATGCATTCCTCACACATTCCTCCAAGATGAATGTGGGTCAGTTTACTCTGACTTCATATCTTCAAGGTTGTTCGTGCAGAAAACCGTCTCAAATCTTTGGAACTTGGAGAGTTTTGTTATCAAAGTGATCTTTTCACTTCCTCTCTGCCCTGAAATCATCCGCTTTAAATAACAATCCACATTCTTCCTCCACCTCAATCTCCTCTCGTCTGTTGTTCTCATCTGTCATAACAAACCACTGAAGAATCAAGGATGAAGCAAACGTCTGCTGTTATTGTCAATGAATATGAGTCCATCGGTTTTTAACTGAAGACTTGAATATTTAAAAACACAAATATATAGTTTCATATATATTTTCAGCGGCGGATTAATCCACACGATCTCCAGACAAAGTGTAAATTAAAAAACCTTTTTCTGCCTTTTCTTTCCGAGCTCTCTCCTCATCTTTTCGAGCTCTCTCCTCATCCTCTTCTTGTTTCTTTGCGGCCACTGTGAAGAGAGAATCAGAAAGACTTCATCTCATTGCAACGATCAATAACTCATTTAGTTATTGGTGGGAAGTTATATTGATGATCGACGTACGGTCAGCGTAATCATACTCTTCATACCAGGGCCCGACATACGGGATGCCGGTGGTTTCCTCTGAAACACAAGCAGATAGATGAGAACAGACGTAGTACGGAAGCCCTGAGAGGCCAAGGTCAAACATAATATAACAGTCTGGTAACACTTATGTCATATTACGAAAAATCTAAGACGATATATCTCTTGTCACGATATATCAAAATAATTTGTATATATTCCCCAGCCCTACCGAGATAATATATCCTAAAAAAATAAAATTCATGTTACCTCTCTGGGCTTCCGTACATCAACAAAATATAGTTATACACAAACATATATAAAAATAAACTGAAATAAAGTAGTTTTACTAAAGTAAACATACTCTGCTAAGTATTTATTGGTTAAGTAGCTGTTATTATTTTAACACATTTCAAAAGGTTGGTTACCTTTTTTGACATCTTTGGTGTTAAATTATCTATAAATCTTTAAATCCTGAAGCTCCATTTATAATCTGTTTCTCCCATTTGTAAAAAATAAGCTGATATGTCATGATCCCCTAGTCAGACATAAAGTACACTCTGTTGGAACATAATCACATCAATATCTCTTCTCTTTGTGACCAGCAGTCATGAATGTAGACAAATCAGTTCAGACCTCTTGAAGTTAAAATGTAACCTGGAGCGGTCGCAACACAAATATGATAAGCAACATTTGAATAATAATGTTTTTAATCTTATGAATCCATTTTGTCTGATATTTACCACCTTTATTCAGTATATAACATTGTTATTCTCTCTCTTTAAATTAACCCCAAAAATCCGTCATATGCATTTTTGCAATTCTAACTTTTATTATCCATAATATATCAAAATAAAAATAAGGAGTACCTGGTATATACATGACGACCTCAGTAGTTGTAGCAGGATATCCACCGCGCATCATATCTGTGAGGAACATACTGTATTATTAAAACATTAGAACATTATTATTGTATTAAAACAGAAGTGCATCGTCAGCATAGAGGAAATAAATCTGCATGAACGAAATATAATTTTTTACGTTCCCTCCTTTAAAGTCTTTGTTATTTAGTCTATTTATTCGCTTGTTGAAAACATCTAAATATTCAATGTGCTTCTCTTACGCTTTTTTTGTAAAATACTTGATGAAAAGTTTCTGTTCATCACTTTGATGTTCCAGCTGGTAAAGGCGGAGTTGATTCTAGCTGATGTATTAGTTTTATCTGCTGAGTATGTGAACTTTACCCAGAGGATCGTTAAAGTTTTAGCTTAATCGATATAATCCATCATTATTTATCTGTTGATTATTTTGCATATCATTAATCTGATTAAACTAAATGTAGCTCTTTTATTTGTAACAAATTTTGCAATTTCGGATTACTCTTTGATATCTTAAGTTTTTAATTATATATATATATATTAATATCATATTATATCATTAATCTGAATCTGCAAGCAACTTAAGTTACTAAATGAATGTAGAGCAGTACAAAATGTAATATTTGTAGTACAATTAGTAGAAAATTAAAATGCTTTTCTGACATAAGTGGCCTCGACTTTATTTTTGTATTTTGTGAGCGAGCTCTTAAAAACCGGTGCAGTGACCCGTGAAAGTCTCACCCAGGTCCGGCTCGACTGGTTCTTCCACTTCAGGTCCGTTTGGGGTCACAGGTCGAGCCACTGTGAGGATCAACTTAAATTGTTAAAAACCATATATGAACAATATTCTCCTATTCCCTCTTAAAAAGCTTGCGTATAATACTTACACGTGCCCCAGCCCAGTTCAATCAGCAGCCGCTCCTCTTCCTCGTCCACAGAAGGACTCTTGACGTCTGGCTGCGTCGTGGTCGTCTCATTTGGTTTCTCGGTAGCTTTGGGCGCCTTCGGCTTCTTTGTGGGTTTTGGTGCTTTGGGTTTTTTGGTGGGCCTCGGTGCTTTTGGCTTCTTGGTGGGTTTCGGGGCTTTCTGCTTCTTTGCTTTGGCTTCCCTCTCTGCTGCTTTCTTTGCTCTGGCTTCAGAGAGATGAGTTAAAAAAAAGGAAAACATTCAGTTATTTGAAGACCAGTACACACAAAAGACGCTTTGCAGCTTCTTTAAACATTATATTAGAGGGTTATATGACGTTTTACTGTCGCCTTTTTGTTAGCACAGACGACTTTACAGCAAGTCTGGTTTATGTCCAGTTCATTGGTTTGTTTTGGTCTGAGACCAAACAAGGAAGAGTGGAGACTGTTGCCAAAGGTCAATGATCTCCCCAGTTGTTCCTTTGACAGTCAATACTGTACAGAGTACATGACGGAAAGGTTATATAAGAGTTTGATCTGACGGCAGAGGGACTGGCTTCACTCGGCAGAACATGAGGTTGCCGCCTGGTTTTACCTAAAACCATTTGTGTAAGGCTCCACCCAGAACCCCCTCTAGAGGTTCTATCCAGAAACGTTCCACCTTCTAAGGGTGCTAACAAGAACCCACCCAGGGGGTCTACCTAGAACCCTCACCGAGGTTTTAGTTCAACAGCTTAGACTGAGGCCGTTGGATGAAAAGGGTTCTTCATCGAACACTTTGTCTTATAAAGAACCCTTGAAAAACTTTCATCAAATAAGAGGTTCCTTTGATGAAGAGGGTTCTTAATGGGACCCTTACTCTTGCAAAGAACTCTCGAAAAACCTTTTTCTCTGTCCACATGTTAAATACTTTATAGATGAGACCATGTAAATACATTTTGGTGGAGTCCCAGACTTTGGGAATGAAGGACGTAGGCGATCTCAGAACCTTCAATCAGTTCAGTGTGGCGTCACACCTCCTCAACTGTCGGATGAGAAACTGATTAAAGACTTTAAGTATTTGGTTTAATCTACGAGGAATATTACAGAGAAGAGCTCTTCAGTGTTTTTAATCCGCCGTCGTTATGCAACCGTCATCAGACACAGAAGGAGGCTTGTTTTCTTCGGCTAGACGTGTTTCCTGATGTTCCACTGGTCCTTAAACACAACAACCCCTCACTGCCAACCCATTACTCACGCCCGGAGAACTGGGCATTTCATGACTGTCTGTGACTTGTTCTAATTCAAGAACCAAATTTCCATTCAACAGTTGTTGAGATATTTCAGTTTGGACCAAAGTTATGGATCGACCGGCTGACTGATATATAAATCATAGTATCCTCACAAAACGGTTCGTATGATATTTTACGAAGTGACTCATTTTTTGTGCAACACTTTACGCTCGTTACATCCATACGGTCTTTTCAAAATAAACTTCCACCTTTACAGGAAACAACTCAAAAATGCATAGTTAGGTTCAGGAAAAGATAGTGAAATACGTAATTAGTTAAAAGATCGTCGTTTAGGTTAGAAAACACACGGAAGTTACGTGACAACTTTGACTCCTCGTTTCACAAATCTCTTAAATATATCTGTGTTTAATCAACTTAGTACAAACTGATTGCATCGAAACATTGGTGGCTTGGTCGTAGTCTGCTGGGTTTGGCGGGTTAACTTCATACAGTGAATGTTATCAAAGTAAACAGAAGATAACAGCGCTCATGACACGATAGACTGCAAACATCCTCAAAGTCTGATTGTGAAACAGGGCTGATACAGATGGTGCAAAGCCTTCTCTGGATAAACAAGAAAAAAATTGTTTTGGGTCTCAGGTTGAGTTAATTATGGCCTTTTTCTGTAACGTAAATCAGCCACACATGAAACGTTCTGGGCGCTAAGTCTTGTGGTTTTGCTTCATGCAGCGGAAAAGTCAGTGCCGTTAAATCAGTGCTACTGAAAGTGGGCCCTCTCGTAAATCCTTCCTGCTCACTTCTGGAAAAATCGTAGTGGAAAATATTTCTGCTGTTGCTCAGACTTTGTGTCTTTTCTTGGAGACATAATCGAGGCATGGACGCCGTAGAAGCTCCTGCTCTGATCAGTTGAGATGGTAGTTTGTGTCGGCAGCTGTGCGGTTCAGACTGCCGAGAAAATGTCAGACCACCAACTGCAAGTTTCTGCCCAGTCATCTCTGAATCACTGAGATACAACCCCCCCCCCCCCCCCCCCTGCTATTCTGGCTCTGAAATGCAAGTCATGAAAAGGTTTCTGTGAGCATATGGAGGATCTGTGGACGAGTTGGGAGAGAGAGCCGGAGCTCTAGATAACAAGAGTTTAAACCTTCCTGCCTCAAAAGATTGATTGCAGGCTTTCCTGTTTGTGTATCTGGCTGCAAGCTCAGAGCAGACTGGAGGTCAGCAAGAAGGTCAACGCATGCTTCACGCCCGTGGACGCTTGAATTCAAACGCCATCTGAACAGCAGACTCGGTCATACCTTTGGCTCCTTCTTACCTGCCTCAATTTCCTCAGGTGTCTTCTTCTTCTTTGGTTTTGTCCTCTCCTCCTCCACCACTTCAGCGGGCTCGTCTGACATTTGGACACCGTCTTCCTCCCCCTGTCTCCCTCGCTCCACCAGTCCTCGTGTTTCTCTCACGTGAATCTGACCTCTGGAGAGTTCGTTCTCCTGCACATCATCTCGAGCTCCGACCAGAGCGCAGCTCAGGGTCAAACCGGCCCAGACGACCAGCAACTCGGCCCTCATTTCTCCAGATGAAAAACACAACGAAGAGACAGACCAGACGAACTCCCTGATCCCAAGCGATCTGTAAAAAACAACTGTGGACTCACAGTAATTAACATCTGACCTGCAGACGCACAGATTAAACTTCCTGTTGAGGTCCTGACGACGTCTCTGCAGAGAACAAAAGGATGAGCTTGCAGAGGTCTGGAGAGCTTCCTCCTCCTCTGAGTCAGCGTGGAGAGAGGGAGAAAATGTTGTGGTGCTGGAGGTTTTAAAGCCTCCTGATCGTGCTGGAGAGGAGTATCTGTCTGGACTGGATTTTCTCCAGCAACAGCAGAGCAACACACCTCCCTCCTCCTCTTCCTCCTCCTCCTCTTCCTCCTCCTCCTCTACGACATACTCCTCAGTCACATCTCTCCCTCATGGCCCTTCACCCCCTTTTCCCCTCACCCATCTCTGAGCAGAGGGGAGGAGCATCTGCCACATGTGACATTCCTACGAGGGAGGGAGGAAAGAAAGAGAAAGAAGGAACTTTAAAGAAAGACAATGTTGAATTCAAAATGAAAGGTGCCCTTTTCTCAATTCAACACACTCACTTGGTCTGGTATGACCAGTAGCTTCAAGGTACAGTTGTTCCTCTCACCTGTATTGTTATTTATTGTGTACTGGAGGTATCGGCTGTACAGATGTCTGCCTTCTCTCTAATATACAAACTTTATGTCACTTGTGGTGCTACAGACTACAGACCTTACTGAGAACACTTTCAAGTAAGGACTATTTTCTTTCTGCCGAACTAAACCCTCCGGCCGTATCCCTGTGCAGAAGGAAGCGTGCATCTACTCACGGACGAGATGTAAACATTAACGGCGTCCTCCTCTGCTGAGCTGTAACGTTAGCTAAGCTCAGTGCTGCTAAGTGAGCTAGCAGTAGCGAGTATAGATGCACGCTTCCTTCTGCACGGTGATACGTTTGGTTGGTGATCAGCAGATCAGCTTTGAGCCCCACAAGCTGAGTGACATCTAGTCCCGGTTATATTGGAGAGAAGGCAGACATCTCCAACACTCAGCTACTCACATTAAAACAATCTGCTGATCATTCAAACTACAGGTGAGAGGACAAATGTGTAGCTTTTCATTGCGGTCCTGTTTCTCGTTGTTTCGTGACTTTAAAGTCCAACATTCTCTCTCTTTTTGCTCCGTTTTTGGTCTCCTCCTCCAACTTTTGAGGGAAATATCTGTCTCTTCAGCTGCATAGCCACTATGTTCACCAGCTGGTCTCTTAACTGAGTCTGTCTGCTGTTTGCTGCTGAGCAGGTAGTGAACAGTATTTGCTCTAAAAACAGCTGCCTGCTGCCGCTAGAAACCAGGCTGATGAGAGCAGACGTGAGGGCTGGAAAACCAGAACAAAAAGCTGAGAGAGGCAATAAAGTTCTGAGTAGCTGCAGGTGATGATTACCTGTGGGTTGGTCACCTGGAGTGACAACTCTCATTAAATCCATTGTTCTTATACAAATATTGATTAGCTTTAAAGACAGACTTCAGGTCACCTTCAGTTTTGTCCAGAATCTCGTCATAAAAACTGGTCTGATTTTCAGTCCGGAGGCAAAACAAAAGTCCCTCTGCAAGAAAACATGGCTCACCAGAGCAGCTCCAAGACCTCGTGAAATGTTTAAACTGTCTAAATGTTAAAAAGATGTGGACTTCACTAATATTATAAAGTAATATCTAGAGGAAGTAGACGTATTACACAACACTTTTCCGCTTGTGGTCAGCGGCGGGACACAGCGTTCCCAGATGTGAGGACCAAAGTGTTTACGGTTTGGTGAACAAAGTGAGTCGTGTTTTAAATTCAGCAGAGTCGACATTCTTCAGCAGACGATCGACTGAGAATGATATAGACAATAAGAGAATTAAATACGTTAAACATGCTGCACTCGTACAGAATACAACAACGGGTTTCATGAGGAAAAGAACAAGAATACAAGTTTACTACTCAAGTACAAATTTGAGGTACTTGTACTTTACTTGATTGCCTTCTTTTTATGCTACTTTATATTTCCACTCCACTACATCTCTGTGGAAAATACCTTCACTGCACTACATTTAACTACTAGTTACTACAAAGATGTTTACACGCTGTCGGGGTGAATTGAGACATCAAACAAGGAACTTGATTCACTTCATTACTCTGTAAAATACTAAATACACTGAAATCATTCTCTTAGTGGGCGCAGCAGCTTGTGAAAATTGCAGGAAACACCATTATAGCTAAAGTACAAATAGTTAATTCATGTCTAAATGTGTTCTGGACACACTTATGGCTGCATTTGTTGAAGTCCTTCTAATCTAAAGAAGTTTCATCATTTTCACAGGACAGAAGTATGACGTCCATGTTTTATCAAACATCAACACCGTAACAACTTTCTAATGATTCTTTTATGGTTCCGTTGCTTCAGAGAAGGTCAGAACATCTTCTAACCAGCAGCTTGTTGCATTGCTGCAGACTCTGAAGTCAATAACGATGACTTTGGCTTCAGAAATGTTCAGTGATCATAACACCACCACAGACCATGACTCATGTCCACGGAGCAGAATAACAACAGCTGTGTCATCTGGGATCAAAGATCTGCTCAGATACTTGTGCAGTTAAAGTGTTAGCGGTGGAAGAAGTATTCAGATCATTTACTTCAGTAAAAGTACTAATATCACACTGTGAAAATACTCCAGGACAAGGAAACGGCCTGCATTCAAAACCTTACTGGAGTAGAAGTACATCAATGTAGTTCAATTAAAAGTATTGATTGATCAGTAAAATCTGATGTTTCTTGATTAATATTACTGATGCATCATATGTTTGTAGCACATGATGCATCTCAGAGGTACAAGATGTATCTCTGAGATGTAGCGGAGGAGAAGAAAGTAGCATAAATACTCAGTAAATTAAAAGTACCTTGGAGTTGTACTAGAACACTTGAGTAAATAAGTCTTATTCCACTTCTGTGTCAAGATCTGATTTCCTGCATAAAAGTTTGTCGTGTTTCATCATGTAGATCCGTTAGATGTCGACTCGTTTCCCTGCTCACGCTCATAATGTTCCTTTTTCAGACCTGTGTGTGTGTGTGTGTGTGTGTGTGTGTGTAGGTGTGTGTAACAATAGTCTGTCCACTTTGTTTTCTTCTGCCTCCATCTGTTTCCAATCCCTCATTGATGTTGGAAATGCTCTCAGATCTTTTCCAGCTGATAATAACACGATGTGTCATCTTCTTCAATTACTTTTTTAAAACATCACAATTTTTAACACCTGGGAAAAAAATGCCGATGTTAAGTTAATTCTTTCTTCACGTGATGTTTTTGTTTGTTTGTTTGTGATTTGTTAAAACTAAACACTTCACTGATTTGTCTCGTTCATCATGTGAACGGACGTGTGGGAGTTCAGAACCGCCGAGTGCTAAATTACATACAGATGTGCTCAGAGGTGTGTGTGTGTGTGTGTGTGTGTGTGTGTGTGTGTGTGTGTGTGTGTGTGTGTGTGTGTGTGTGTGTGTGTGTGTGTGTGTGTGTGTGTGTGTGTGTGTGTGTGTGTGTGTGTGTGTGTGTGTGTGTGCGAAAGACTTTGAGCAGAGAGTAGTTATTCTGTGTGTCATTAAAATACTTTAAGTACAGAATATGTTTAACTTGGCCAAAAAGAGTTGGATGGAGTTTACTAGTCAAACCATCTCACACACACACACACACACACACACACACACACACACACACACACACACACACACACACACACACACACACACACAACCTGATCTGAGGCCAGTAGAAGAAAGTTTTATTTTAACTTATTTAACTAAAATCGGATCTTGATACTTGTGGATTTTAGGTGCAAAGCAACAAGAAGAAACAAAGGATCTCCAGTGTCTTTATGTAATAATTCAATATTCTGTGGTCATGTGTAACCATAGGCGGTATATCAGAAGTGGACGTAGTCACTGTGAGGTTACCGATTAGTTGGTGGACTGATGTTTTGACGCAGTTCAGCATTTTGGCCGTCGCCATCTTGTTTTTTTGCAACCAGAAGTGGTACGAGAGGGCGGAGCTAAGTACAACTGAACACTGAACCAGACACTTTGAGGCGAAATGTGGTTCAGACATTCATGTTCCCCTCGGGATGAACCCTCGTGACTGTGGTGTTTTACTTGTCATCTACCTGACAGTCGTGGTTCTTCAGAGGATGAATCCTACTGACTTTGATGTTTATTTTTTAATAAAATATCGGATGGATTGTCACTAAGTCTGGCTCAGACATTCGTGTTCTCCTTCAGGATGAACTGGAATGAACTGCTGATCATACACATTCAATTAGTCCAATAATTCGATTTGTGACCAAAAATAACTGAAGACATTCCCATCAGCCTCAGCTGTACTTTGTGTTCATTGCCTATTTGCAATTGTTAGCATGCTAACACGCTAAACTAAGATGGTGAACATTATCTGCTAAACATCAGCGGATATTAGCATTTCAGGTTCTTTGTCCCCTTTCGATCATAAAATGCATCTTTTTTATTATTGCCTGTGAATTTTATAGCAGAAACATCGACCAGGGTCATAATGTTAATGCAGCTCCATCATTAAGTTCTAACTGCACATTACCTCGAGGAAAGAAATGTAAAATCACAGTTTAAAATATAGAACTGAATTATATATTTAGATATTAATGCACATTTTTATCTTGTGAGAATCAACAATATGAAACAAACAAGAACAACTTCAATAGAAATGTTTATCAAAATAAATTACAGCATAATTACATTAGAAAATATAAACTCGGTTCTGTTTGGCACTTTAACAGCTCTCCTGATTAATGATAATTGTGCCATATATTATTATTTTTTTGCAGAAATAGTTTCAGGTGAGCTGAATGTTGGTCCATCGCGTGCTCAGTCACTTCATCGTGCGTAATAATGATGATGAAAAGGCGCGAGCGGCAGCGGCAGCGGCGCGAACATCTGCAGCGGAGCGCGCGGCTGCCAGCAGAGCGGACTGTAGGTCAGAGGAGAGGAGAAGGAGGATGATGAGGGGAAGCCGTGCTCTTCCTCCTCCTCCTCCGCCTCCCTCCCCCGCGGCCGCTCCTTCTTCCACTTGGTGCGCCGGTTCTGGAACCAGATCTTGACCTGGGTCTCGGAGAGGCGCAGGGCCGAGGCGACGGTGTGCCGCTCCAGCACCGACAGGTAGTGGCACCTCCGGAAGCTGCGCTCCAGGATCTGCAGCTGCTCCATGGTGAAGGCGGTGCGGATCCGTCGGCTTTTAGCCTCCGGCCTCTGGAGCTTCCCCGGCGGACACGGAGCCTCCTCATCCGGGCTGCAGCTCCCAGCGGCCGGAGGATGCAGCTGTTGTTTTCTGGATTCATCTTTGGGAGAAGAAGCTCCTAAAAGAGAACAAAAATTCATGATTAAACCAATTTACAAGTTGATAAAAAGGCTTTTCTTAGACCTCAAGGAGTTTGTTTCTCACCTGTTGCATCCTCAACCCAGATTATTCTCCTCGTAAACTTTGTAGGATCCAAAATATCCTCCACAGAAAAAGGTGTCCTGTGGTTTAGCGGGACTTTGGCTGCAACTGGCTGCATCTCAGCGCGCTGTGGGGAGATGATCAGGACGCAGGAAGCGGAGTGGCTGCTCCGAGCTGCTCCGGGGGTTTATATAGAAATACACACACGCAGCCTCTGCACACGCCGCAGCAGCGCTGTCTAATTTACATGTCATTCAAAAAGTTACCCAAATGAAGCAATGCGCGCTGCAGGAACAATTGAAGCCTCTTGTCTTTTCCTGTGCGTAACGCGGACACGCTCCGGCCCCGTGGGACCCCCACGTGCGGCCACTTCAGAATGCAAATGCGCGCCGGTGGGGGGGCTTTGAGTTTGTTATTTATTACCGGGCATCTGGTTAAAATGTGCCTCCTTTCTATCCCTCGTGTTCCTCTTTGTGGTTTCGCTTGTCGTTATTTGCAAATGTGGGATTGTTACGCTGGTAGGACACGTGAACGCGTCTTGTGATGCTAATTGATGGACTCATCAAAGGAAAGTTTGAGCCTTTTGTCTCTTGTGTCTCAGTTTCCATGGAGCCGTTTTTGTGCTGTTGAGTGTGCAACATCCCCACAAAGCACTTCGGTTTAATTAGAAGCCCACTAACAACTTTAGGAGCTCTGGTCATCTGACCACTGAGCACTTCATCCTGCTAAGATGTGGCGTATTGTTATACTAATACTAATAATATCTTTCTTTATTATAGTGCAGATCCCAACGTGTTCAAAGACAGCCAACATGTCAGACTGAATTCTGTATGAAATGATGACATGTTGAATATTTCCAGTAGGAGGAAAAGTTCAGTCATAAAAACCATCTGTCTTCAATGAGGAGCCGAAGAACCGGAAACAGAGCAGACTCAGACTGAGAGGAAGGAGATCTGTACTCCAACGTTCAAAGAACAAGACGAGTCGTATTAAACAACAGAAGAGATTCATTACAACATCTGTTCACTTTGAGCTTCAAACTCTTCTTCAAATTCAGATCCTAAAATCAGAGTAAAAGTACAAATACATTCATGTAAGAATACTCTTCAAAAGTATTATCGCTTCTTGAGTTCATACTTACTAGTCAGATAGTTTAGTCAGTGGTTCCTCCTGTCAGGGTGGGACCCCCAAAGGGTCACCATGACCTGAGGGGTCTGGAGATGATTAATGGAGGAGGAGGAGAAGGAGAAGGAGGAGGAGGAGGAGGAGGAGAAGGAGAAGGAGAAGGAGAAGAAGAGGAGGAGAAGGAGAATTGTATATTTTTGATCATCAAACAGTTGAAAAAGGTTGAAAATCACTGGTTTATATTATTTAATATCTTTATCTGTAGATAAACGTGTAACTGTGCAGTAAAGGAGGAAGAGGAGGAAGAGGAGGAAGAGGAGGAAGAGGAGGGTCGGGGGGTAAATGATCCTGTGGAGGCGACTCATGAAGCTGCAGCTGCCAGCGACAGACTCCTACAGAGCTGCTGGTGTTGAGAGGAGGAGAGAGGAGGAGAGAGGCCGGCCCATCAGGACAATTAGCAGATGTCACCAGTAGGCCTGACCCTCTGTGACCCGGAGCTCTGTGTCCCAAGGACAAGAGGTGTGTGTCTGTGTGTGTGAGTGTGTGTGTGTGTGTGTGTGTGTGTGTGAGTGTGTGTGTGTGTGTGTGTGTGTGTGTGAGTGTGTGTGTGTGTGTGTGTGTGTGAGTGTGTGTGAGTGTGTGTGTGTGAGTGTGTGTGTGTGTGTGTGAGTGTGTGTGTGTGTGTGTGTGTGTGAGTGTGTGTGTGTGTGTGTGTGTGTGTGTGTGTGTGTGTGTGTGTGTGTGTGTGTGTGTGTGAGTGTGTGTGTGTGTGTGTGTGAGTGTGTGTGTGTGTGTGTGTGTGTGTGTGTGTGTGTGTGTGTGTGTGTGTGTGTGTGAGTGTGTGTGTGTGTGTGTGTGTGTGTGAGTGTGTGTGTGTGTGTGTAACTCAGTATTTCACAACATTTTATTGAAACTTTAAGGAGTTTTGTTTCCTGTGAAAAGACTGAATTCATGTAACGACACTGGAACACTAACAATACTGTAAAAGCTACTATTGTGTTTCTTATACCAACTGTTGTTCTTTTCATTGTTCTTTAATCTTAAGAAAAGAAAAGAAAATTCACAAAATACAACAGGAAATTGGAAAATGTAATTAAATCATAAAAGATCAGTTTAATGCAAAATCAGTGATTTTTGATCATCAAGAGAAGATCAGATGAACAACGTGTGAAGATACAGTATTGATGACTCCACAGATGTGTGTCTGCATTGCAGGAGGAAAGAGGAGGAGAAGACACAACTATCATCTCCCTCACAAAGACCTAAAGGCACCCAGGGGTGCCCTCAGCATTCCAGCGCTCTTATTGTGAAAGGTCTTCTGTTACACTTTACTTTGTCTTTTGTTCCGCTCGTCTCTTCACTGGCTCCTGAACGGCCCCTAAAAACCTCTCGATGATGTTTGACTGTCAGAGCGTACGGCGGTGGTCTCACGTCAGAACAAAGCTTTTTATTACACATCGCTCTTCAGTTCATGGACATGTTGAGGAACATGACTCAGATAAATACTCACGTCTCATGTATTCATCTACATTTACTCACTTTTTAAAGCTGATTTGGTGATAAAGATTCTGAATACTTTCAGTAATGCAAACAAAGCTTTGGAAATATAAAAGATATTTCATATTTCATTGCGAGCGTTAATATCTTTTCTTTGCATGAAGACAATTACTTTTTTGTAATTCAAGTGTTCTGATAGTTTATGTTTAAATAGGCAAATGAGGCATTATCTAAGAAAAATAAAAGAATAAAGTCTCTAAACTGATCAGTCCATGAAGTGTCTCCTCTTAACACTTAGAACACTACTTCATCAGTATCAATGTATATATTTGAAATATAAATACTGTGCAAACAAACACTTCATACTATACCTCATATGTGCAATAATGTGTATTATAGTGTATTTGTAGCTCTTTACTTATTCATCATACCTTCACTGACTAGTTCTTCTTCTTCTTCTTCTGTTTTTATTGTCTTGTTTTCTACGGATGTCTCTTGCTGTAATCCTGCTAATTTCCCGCTGTGGGACTAATAAAGGATTATCTTATTTTATGTAATGATATTATCTTTTTGCTCTTAAATATTGACCATATTCTCTTGTATATCATATATTGACTCACATGCTGATTGTCAGCATGTTTTCATGCATGTATAGACTATATTGTATATATGTTAATATCTGTAGTAGTTAAATGTTTATGTTATCTATCTATATCTATATATATATATATCTATATATATAGATATATATATCTATATATATATTATATATATATATGTATATATATATATACGTATAGCCTACTTAAAGTTTAGGATGGAGGTGGGATGCAGTTCACCCACCAGCCTGCGGTGGCGCTGCTGAGCTGGTCCTCTGCGGCAACCCGGAAGTTGACGTTTTTATTTTTTTTTCTCATTGATTTGAAAACATGGCGTCGGAAGCAGAGGCGGGTAGCAGTGCTGCTACAACAGAACCGGACACCGGAGACGGGTATGTGTCCGTCATGCGAAATATATGTCACTGTTACAAATATATAGGCTCTGATTCTGATTATATGTGAGCATATGAACCACATTTACGCTCTCGTTTAGCCGTAGATGATGTTAGCATACTCGCTAGCTAACGTTAGCATCCCATAGACTCTCAGAGAGAACCGTAGACGTTACAGCTCAGCAGCTCTTTGTGAGGAGAAAACATCACAATATCTGACAGGTTCATGTTAACCTGTCTACCGGCGGACTTATAGAGTCTACAGAGCACAGTTTAATACTTTAAAAGCATTGGTATGCCCCTCTAATAATAATGTATGTAAAGCTATACATCTCGTACGCCAGACTCCGTTTGAATAATGTCAATTTTAACGAAAACAATGTATTTTTGATTAATAGAAATATTGGAAGAAGTATTCATGTACTAAAGCAAAGGTAGTAATACCTCTTTGCAGAAATACTCTGTTACACGTCCTGCATCTAAAAAGAAAGCACCCAAAGTAAAAAATGCAGAATGGCCAATTTTAGAATAATACATGTATATATATATGTATATATATATATATATATACATACATATATATATATATATATATGTATATACATATATATATATATATATATATATATATATACATATATATATATATATATATATGTATTGTATTGTATTGAGAATAATTACAAGAGGGGGCTAACAGAGCAGAAACAGTTTGGAGAAAAATAAGAATACTTCTGTGTGCGTAATATGTTAGTGAATTAAAACGTGCAGTTCTATTGTCAACGTTTATTCTTTTTTTACCAGTTGATATGAATTTGCCATCTTTTCTGTAGCTGAGTAAACATTCAGTAAACATTTAGTAAACATTGAATCATCTGATTAATCCTCCTGTTGATCATCAGCGATGCTCCATTCAGGGAACTACCCACCAGCATGGACACTGAGTCATCCAACGGCAAAGAGGGAATGGTAACATATAGTTATCATGACTTTGTCTTTGTTTTCTGTTTGCTGTCAGTGGCTTTGCTGTTACTCCTGATACACGTGCTGTTTTTTAATAAGCAGACTTTGTGTCTCACAGGAAGCGGCCGGCGACGGCTCCGAGGCGGCCGACGCTCTGACTGGATCCGGAGACGAGGAGAGTGGGAGGCAGCTGGGAGAGGTGGAGCTGCAGTGTGCGCTGTGCATGAAGTGGTTCACTGCTGACACATTCGCCATCGACACTGCGTATGTAAAGTTCTATTTAAACATCAGCCCCTTCTTTTTTTTTCACACCTTTACTGATTTAGCCCGTTCTCCTTCTCTACAGGACCTGCCTTCCTTTCATGACTAACTATGTGTTTCACTGCAACGTGTGCCATCACAGCGGCAACACGTACTTCCTCAGAAAACAAGCGAGTAGGTGTTTCAAACCGCCTCGACACAACGGTGGATTCAAGCGCTGTCCTACTTTGTCACAACGCTTTGTTTCCTGTGTTGTTCAGACCTGAAGGAGATGTGCCTCACGGCGCTGGCTAACCTGACGTGGAGATCCAGAACACAAGACGAGCACCCGAAGACGATGTTCTCCAAAGACAAGGTGAGCACAACACGTTGGTTTGGACCTCTAAAGCGCTTTAGCTTCTAGTCTGTGTGATATCAGGCGTATGTCTCAGTAAAGATACTGTCACAATAACACTGTTGATTATGTGCATTATTTGAATGAATTTGCTTGTTATGGTGTTTTTATCCTCCTTTGTGACGTTCTGCTCTTGAAAGGTCATAAAAAGTAAAGTTACATTTGTTCTTGCTGCTTGAGACGCAGCAAAGATAACGTGTAAGAATATAAATCTAAATAATTAAGAGTGAGGTGAAAGTCTCCTGATGTTCTTGTGAATTCTGCTCCGATCATTCATGGTAATATTTGCATATTTCCCATGTCTCCCTGCAGGATATCATCCCGTTCATTGACAAGTACTGGGAGTGCATGACGACCCGTCAGAGGCCGGGGAAGCTCACCTGGCCCAACAACATCGTGAAGACGATGGTAACGCTCGGCTCTGAGCGGGGAAACAAAAGATGCTGGTCTTACTTTAGTCAAAGTAGAAATACTCCACAAGTGAACTAAAGTTATTTCAAAACGAGTGTAGTGGAGTAGAAGTATAAAGGAGCGTTAAATAGAAAGTATCTCAAAATGTAACTTACAGTACTTCTACACTCATTACTGTAACTTTATGGTAATAATCTTGTAATATTTGTGCTTATTTTCCAGAGCAAAGAGCGAGATGTGTTCCTGGTGAAGGAGCACCCGGACCCCGGCAGCAAAGACCCCGAGGAGGAGTACCCCAAGTTTGGCCTGCTGGACCAGGTATGCCCCGCTCCGCCTCAGAGGGTAGAAGAAGAAGAAGAAGAAGAAGAAGAAGAAGTTTAATCTGTGGATAACGTCTGAGTCCTTCTCTCCTGTAGGACCTGGGAAACATTGGACCCTCCTACGACTCACAGAAACAGACCACTGCTGCTCCCACTGCTGGTGGACTGAACGGTGAGAACATGAAAGTGAATGTTTCAGGAGGTTTGTATTTTACCACGAGGTCTCCTCCTCTAGAAACAGACAGCTTCGCGTTAAACCTGTCGCCCTGAAGCTCTGATAGCTTCTGATCCAGACGTCCAGTAAAGTCCTTCAGCCGGTTAAACGCAGAGTTAAAAACCACGAGATCTAAAAGTCTATCTTAAAACTGGATTAAACAACTTCTGGCAGACGACCACAGACGACCACAGCGCTGATGTGACGCCTCTGACAGGCGACCGAATGAAACGCACCTCGTTGAAAACTACAGATTATTTCTGTGGTTAAGTTGTTGTAAACATTTGGGAATCCGTGAGAACATCAGTCAGTGACACGTGTAGCTCAGGGCCACTTCTAGACATTCTGATGCGGAGCAGTTCCCTGTGTAAACCTTGAACCGGTCTCGTTCTTTCTCCAGGTGGATCTTCGTTCTCAGGTGAATATTTGTGGTATCTTGGCGTCTGGAGCTGATCTGTTTTTTGTGTCTCGTAACCTTCTGGATAGAAGTTGGCCCTGAGGTTCCTCGATACGCATCTCGTGGGCAACTTCATCCACGTCCACCTGTAACCCCCCCCCCCCCCCGTCCCGTCTGCTCTCTGCTTGTGTTTGATGCCCCCCCCCCCCCCCCTAAAGCTTTGCTCCCCGTCATCGGTGGACAAACCTTCCTTGTCTCTGGCTGAAGTCTCGTCACTGACATGACGCTGCATTTGTACTTTTTGTTTTCAGACCATTAGCCTCATAACGCGTCATATTTGAGCCATTATGGGTCTAAAATAAATAAGGATTGAGTTTAGGGAGAGGCTTAATATTCATTAAAGTTGTACATTTAAATGAGGAATCACATGTTACAGTATTTGGTTCACACTCATCACACCACAGATGATGATTTATGCGTACTTTTCACAATAAAACAACAAAGTGTTTTTATTGTGAATTTACAAGAATATCTCGTAAATTTATGACTTTAATCCCAGAAAATCTGAGTTTCTTCTCCTCATAATTCTGCTTAAAGTTAATTTCATGTTATTAGAGGAAGGTTCAGTGCTGACCCAGTCCTCGTACTTCACTGTGTCATGATGGTGTTTCTGAGGATTAAGAAGCAGATCAGTTAACATGATGCATTGAATTAAACCGGATCCTTATGTTGTGGTTCAACCTTTAATATCTGAAGACTGGATCAGACTTTAATATGTTTTATGTTAATATCTGAACTAAATGATTTTATATTGTTCTACATTTAAAATAACAGAGAAGAAGAAGTAGAGACTCTGATCCCTGAACGATGTGGTTCAACGCTCACGAGGCTGATTCACCTCAACTAATTCCTGCTTTTTTTGTGCCTGCTGTTTTCCCTGCTTTCACTTTCTGTGTGTGTGTGTGCGTGCGTGTGTGTGTGTGTGTGTGTGTGTGTGTGTGTGTGTGTGTGTACGTGTGTGTGTGCACATTTCTTCATGTTCAGGAGTGTAATCTGACCTGTTGTTGTCTTAAAGGTGCTTTGGCCCCTGGACCCGGAAAAGGACGAGGGGCCAAACGTAAACAACAGCAGCAACAGGAGGGCGCTGCAGCAGGAGCCACCAAGAGAACCCGAAGGTATAAGAACTGTCTGTGAACACACACACACACACACACACACACACACACACACACACACACACACACACACACACACACACACACACACACACACACACACACACACACACACACACACACACACACACACACACACACACCTACTACTACTACTACTACTACTACTACTACTACTACTACAACAACAACTACCGTGTGCTCCTCTTCCTCCCTCGTGGCAGCGACCCCCTGTTCTCGGCCCAGCGCCTGCCTCCTCACGGTTACCCTCTGGAGCACCCCTTTAATAAGGACGGGTACCGCTACATCCTGGCAGAACCGGATCCTCACGCTCCAGACCCGGATAAGCTGGAGCTGGACTGCTGGGCCGGCAAACCCATCCCCGGTGATCTGTACCGGGCCTGTCTGTACGAGAAGGTGCTGCTGGCCCTACACGACAGAGGTACCGCGTATTAAACACACGTTGCTGGGAACGTGTCTGAGCTAAAGACGTCTTTATAATCGGTTATAAGCATGGAGGATTAGGGCGGGGCTACACAGTGATTGACAGGTCTCTAATAATGTCGCTGCTGTATTTATGTTATGTTGAGTGTTGATGGAGCTGCTACAATGTTAGCTTAGCATAGCACCGATCAAACCAAACTCCATTCAGAAAACAAGCCTTTAAAAGTTGTTACATTGATTGCAGCTGTGTGTGAAAAAAACCCTCCTTATTGAGATAATAAAGTATATCTGATCTAAAAAACAACATTTGCTCATGTTGCAGCGCCTCAGCTGAAGATCTCTGACGACCGTCTGACGGTGACCGGTGAGAAGGGCTACTCCATGGTGAGAGCCTCCCACGGTATCCGGAAGGGCTCCTGGTACTTTGAGGTCACCGTGGAGGAAATGCCTCCAGAGACGGCAGCCAGACTCGGCTGGTCTCAGCCCCTCGGTGAGTCGTGGTCCTCTGTTAACCTCTTTACATTCAGGAATAATATCAGACGGCAACCTCCGGTTCTTTAAAGTTCTTCAAAGCTTCATGTGTTAAAGCTGCATTCTCTCTAGTGTCCACCAGGGGGCGACTCCTCTGGTTGTATAGAAGTCTATGAGAAAATGACTCTACTTCTCTCTTGATTTATTACCTCAGTAAACATTGTAAACATGAGTTTATGGTCTCAATCTCTAGTTTCAAGTCTTCTTCAATACAGCATGATGCTCATTTAGTACATTATGGTCCATTTAGAGTCAAACAGACCATAAAGCAGGGGATGCTTTAGGGGCAGGGCTACCTTAAAGCTTAGATTCTATACAACCACAGGAGTTGCCCCCTGATGCATCTGCTTTACTCTGCTGAACACTTTAAAAACCTATGTTCTCAAGGATAAAGAGCGCTTTATAACAATAGTCCTTCAAACATCTTTTGCCTTTTTTTCTTATTTTGCAGGCAACCTGCAGGCCCCTCTGGGTTACGACAAGTTCAGCTACTCGTGGCGCAGCAAGAAGGGCACCCGGTTCCACCAGTCGATAGGGAAGCATTACTCGTCTGGCTACGGTCAGGGAGACACGCTGGGCTTCTTCATCGAGCTGCCGGACGGCACGGAGACGGCCAAAGCTCTGCCGGACACGTACAAGGACAAGGTAACACCCGAGACACGCTGCTCGGCTTTTACATTTGATTATTGAAGCCAAGTTTAAAGAGTAAGTACATCCCAATAAAGACCGCCTCGTCGCGCCTATCGTCGGCTCTTGCGAATACTTGGAAAAACACGCATGAAAATGCTTCAATGGAAACGTGGCTGAAGAGAACTACACGTGGTTATTGGTGGTTATTTGATCTCAAACATGGTGTCTTTTCAGGCGCTAATTAAGTTCAAGAGCTACCTGTACTTTGAGGAGAAGGACTACGTGGACAAAGCGGAGAAAAGCCTGAAGTCCATGAGCTCCAGCAGGGTGAGAAGTCCTTTAGAGATGAAGGTCAACCAGCTGTAGAACCTGCTGTGTTTGCTGTTAACGCGTGGATCCTGTTGTTCTTTCAGATGATCTTCTTTAAGAACGGCGTGAGCCAAGGTGTCGCCTACGAGAACCTGTTTGAAGGAATGTACTTTCCCGCCATCTCTCTCTACAAGAGCTGCACGGTGAGGACGAGCTCGTGTTTCACGTTGTTCTGCTCTCTCGTTCTTTTATTTGTGCTAAACTTTACTCTCTCTGCAGGTTTCAGTCAACTTCGGGCCACATTTCAGACACCCTCCAAAAGACCTCAAGTACCAGCCGGTAAAGAGTCTCATCCTTTAAAAACAAGCGCGTCCACTGAGCCGCCGCCTCGTTAACCCGTCTGTTGTTGTTGTTGTTGTTGTTGTTGTTTGTCTCAGATGAGTGACATGGGCTCAGGAGCTGTGATCGAACACACGCTGGCCGACATGCTGTTCCACGTGGAGACGGATGTGGACGGACGACGCAGCCCGCCGTGGGAAGGATGAACACGCCCCCCACACACACACACACACACACACACTGAAATGTCAAAACATTGCACCACAAGCTGCAGTCAGCTGTGGCTCAGAGAAGTCCTGTCTGAGTTCTACTAGTTTTGCAGGACAGGAAGTTAAAAGCTAACACGCGCTCACAGAGAGCTGGACGACTGCTCGGTGTGCAGACGTCCAGTCTGAACATTTAACGACTAAATCAACTTCTGCTTTAGAACTGTATGTGTTGAAGTTAGCGTATTGACCTCACTGGTTCATCATGTGAAGCCTCTGACGAGAGACGACTCTGCACTTCTTTAGTTCTGTCTTCTTTCTTTTGTTTTACCATGTGTGTCACTTATTTACTGTTTTATACTCTGGGTTAAATAATAAAATTAATAAATGCTACATGGACAAAAGTTGAGCTCTTTCATGAATTTGTTCACCAAGTTGTTCCTGAGCGTTGAATGAAGTTAATTAAGTTTTTAATTAGTGGTTCATCTGTAGATTATTCTCTCTGTTAAACATTTGTTTCATGAAATGTCAGAATATATATGTTGAAGTTTGAATGTCCAGCAATCTTAAACCAAAATATATTGAAATCACATTTAGAACCAGAAGAGAATGTAAAACCAACAATACATTTAGTATTAAAGGCATTGTCTCTTTCCGGGTTGTCTGTCCGTCCGTATTGTTCATTTTCAGGAGAGAATTTCTTCAAGTTTACCACAAACGTCCATGAAGGAGGATGAACTGATGAACTGATGAACTGATTAGGTTTGCTGGTCAAAGCTCACTGTGACCTAATTACGACAATTCTCAAATGTCCGAATCAGGAGACAACCTGAAGAGTTCTGAAGAGAGAAGTCAAAGCTTCATGTGTTAAAGCTGCATTCTCTCTAGTGTCCACCAGGGGGCGACTCCTCAGGTTGTATAGAAGTCTATGAGAAAATGACTCTACTTCTCTCTTGATTTATTACCTCAGTAAACATTGTAAACATGAGTTTATGGTCTCAATCTCTAGTTTCAAGTCTTCTTCAATACAGCATGATGTTCATTTAGTACATTATGGTCCATTTAGAGTCAAACAGACCATAAAGCAGGGGATGCTTTAGGGCGGGGCTACACAGTGATTGACAGGTCTCTACCAGAGACGTATACGGTGTCTCTACGTCACTCCTCCTCAGTCCAGATATGGTCACTTCCTGTTCATTGGTTGCAAAAAACAACATGACGATGGCCGTAATCCAAGATGGTGACGGTGAAATCGACGACCTCGAGGCTTCATAAGGTCAGTCTACAAACCAATGGGCGACGTCACGATGACTACGTCCACTTCTTATTACAGTTTATGGTACAAAAAAATAGAATCTGAACCACCACACATTAAAACAAAAAAAACACTTGTTTATTCAGCCGCTTCGGCTAAAACAGTACAACTGGTTAATTTTACTGTTATATGAAGTATCTTCATACTTCATACAGTATCTTCATACTGTGCTACTTGTATCAAAATTCAAGTACTTAACAAAACACATCATTTCATTTTAAACAATGGACGTGTTGGTGCGTGAAAAGTAAAATGATACATCTTTTTTTATTTTTATTTTAACTAAGTATTGCTGATATATCGTAGCTGTAATACAAACACAAAGAAACTTATACTACGCTGTGATTTACAGGGAAGAACCGATCGGGTGTGTTTAGTGTCTTAAAGCAGTCCGTCTGTCTCCGTCTCTCTCTCTCTGTCTCTCCGTCTGTCTCTGTCTGTCTGTCTCTCTCTCTCTCTCTCTCTGTCTCTCCGTCTGTCTCTCTCTCTCTCTCTGTCTCTCCGTCTGTCTCTCTCTCTGTCTCTCTCTCTCCGTCTGTCTCTCTGTCCGTCTGTCTCTCTGTCTCTCTCTCTGTCTCTCCGTCTGTCTCTCTGTCCGTCTGTCTCTCCGTCTCTCTGTCTCTCTCTCTCTCTGTCTCTCCGTCTGTCTTTCTGTCTCTCTCTCTGTCTCTGTCTCTCTGTCTCTCTCTCTCTCTGTCTCTCCATCTCTCTCTGTCTTTCTTTCTGTCTGTCTGTCTGTCTCTCTCTCTCTCTCTCTCTCTCTCTCTGTCTCTCTCTCTCTCTGTCTCTCTCTGTCTCTCTCTCTCTGTCTCTCTCTCTGTCTCTCTGTCTCTCTGTCTTTCTGTCCGTCCATACGTCCGTCCATCCATCCGTCCGTCCATCACGTCCTCACAGTGAGGTGCTCACCATCCCTGACTTCATGTAGTTCTCACTAGAAATCAATCCCTGTTTGCTTTCATCAGACACATCTGGAGGTTGCTGTTGGAGGAAAGAAGTATTCAGCTTTCAGATAAAACACACTTTTAGAAACAGTACACAAGTGGTGGACAAATGTACTTTTACTCAAGTATTGTACTGAAGTTCCAATTCAAGGTACTTTAGCAATTCTATTTTCTGCTACTTTATATTTCTCCTCCACTACATCTCAGAGGTACATGTTGTACTTTATACTGTACTACATCTCAGAGGTACATGTTGTACTTTATACTGTACTACATCTCAGAGGTACATGTTGTACTTTATACTGTACTACATCTCAGAGGTACATGTTGTACTTTATACTGTACTACATCTCAGAGGTACATATTATACTTTTTACTTCACTACATCACAGTGTGGTAGTAGTACTTTCTAGTAGTATGTTCTTACTTGTCTGCGTAAGAGTCGGTCCAGCAGGCTGCGTTTGTGATTGTCGGGGATCAGGGAGAAGTTGAGGTCAGAAGATCGAGATCCATCAGGACCGAACTGATTGAGCTCTCTGAAACATCCCGTCTCAATCATCTGAGGAAGAGGAGGAGGAGGAGGAAGATAGGAGGAGGATAAGAAGAGGAGGACGAATAGAAGAGGAGGAAGAAGAGCAGGAAGAGGAAGATGAGAAGAAGAAGAGGGAGGAGGAAGAGAAGGAGGAGAAGGAGGAGGAAGAGGAGGCGGAAGATGAAGAAGGTGAGGGTCATAGATTCTGGACAGACATCCTGATGTAACTCAGAAATGACTCATATTAATACGTATTAATACCTCATTCTGCCACGTTATAGGGTTGCTGCCTGTGATGAACTTGGAGTAGAAGTCGTTGTCTTTGTGGTCCAGAGTGACTCCCTTCACTGTGGAGAACTCCTCAATGTCCTGCACGTCGCTGCAGTACACCAGTCTGGGCTGCAGGAGGAAACACGGCACACTGATGGTAAGCACGGACACAAACACCTTTTATCTTCCACCGATGGTGGAACGTTACTCAAGTTCTATACATGATTCTATTAAATATATTTCTATTTTCTGGTACTTCAATTCTACTGAATTTCAGAGGGATATATATTGTACTTTTGACTCCACTACATGGATAATGAATTAGTGCACTTGCATCTGGTTTGAACGGAGGCTGAACGAGTCCGGCCTCCAGCATCCTGAAGTTGACTTTTTGGAAGAAAGGATGCGACTGTACTTCTCTCCCCCCCGACATCCGGCATCCCAACCTCTCTTCTGGGTCCTTGGTGAGCAGCTGCAACACAGGGAAAGAAAAACCTGTCAGGACTCTTGGAAAAGACTTAGAATTTGATCCGGTTTTCTTACCAAGCAGCAGAGGTCTTTCACATCCTTGCTGAACTTGTTGCCGTATTCAAGCTCTTCTCTCTGAATCCTTCGCTCCATCTCGGGGGGTTTAGGATGCTCTCCTCGCTTCCGGAACGGAGGCTGCCCCGCCGTCATCTCGTAAACCAGGCAGCCGAGGCCCCACCAGTCAACGCTCATCCCGTAATGCTTGTGGCCGATCACCTCGGGAGCTGAAACAAGGACGCAAAAATCAATAAAACTCAAAACATCCTCAAAAAATGACATTGTTTTGTCACCTTCATACTCCATGGCATTTGGACATTTTGTTCTCATGATCTCATGTTTCAGACCTGGTTCTTTGGGGGCTATGGAGGATTTTAATATGCTCTATATCTGTTGTATTGTTTACTCCCTCGTATTCAAAACTAAGACTATTTGGATTTCTGTAATTGGAGTTCTAACAGTTCAGAAGAGGTCCGACCTCTGGAAGTAATTCACCCCAAACATTGGTAACACCATATGCTGATGATACCATGCTGTACATTCCTGTCTGTGTATGACATTTTGTCCAACAAAATCATTTAAAATGTGTAGGTGATAATACGGAAGCCCTGAGAGGAAGTGAGAAGAAGAATCCATTTTCTGAGTCTGATCTCAATAGTTTTCTGTTCCGTGTTCATGTTTTAAGAACGGGTGAAAAAAACGTTTTTCAACCGGATATTCTTTTTAATTTCCTTTAACAAAATGAATCTTTGAAAACAGGTGAATTGTTGTTGTAATACCCATGTTGGTCACTAGAGGACGAGTGCACCACCGCTAGAGGACGACGTGCACCACCGCTAGAGGACGACGTGCACCACTAAAGGCATTCATGTTCTCTTCCAAGTGAGTTTTCATTTCTCCTTGAACTCTAAACACAAGGTATACACATCTATGTTAACATGTATTCAGAACATGAGGTTGTGTTGAGATTCAGCCTCTTGTGGCAGAAATGAGTATTACAACAACAAACAAAATCACCTGGCAGAATTATTCAAATTCAAAAACACAAGACAATTTAGATCAGACTTAGCAAATGGATCACCAGAATTGTTTTTGTCTCACATCTCTTACGTAGTTATTATATCATCTTTACTCAAACAGCAGCGGGGTCTGTGGGGCAACAAGGAAAGGTTGAACCTCATTTTACTAAATTATTTTGATCGTATCAACTGTCTCACTGAGCTTTCTCTTATTGGTATTATTGTCTTGCTGCTTTGTCTGTCAAAGCACTTTGTAAATTCTGTTTTTAAAGGCGCTACATACATAAAGTTATTATTATTATTACTACAGTCTTTCACACTTAACCCTTTAACAGGTGGTGTCAGATAGGTCCCTGAGGGTTCAGGGTTTAAGGCTTTAGGGGGGACATTTGGGATGCTCTGGACATCCTGTGAGGTACATACATACCCATGTATCCCAGCGTGCCCACCGTGCCTCGCACCACACTCCCCTCAGATAACCTCACAGCCAGGCCGAGGTCAGTGATGCGGATATGTCCTTGAGGGAACAAATACCAACAAAAGAAATCTGCTGTTATTATGATGTACTTTCCCTTTTGCTTAATTCATTCTTTCCTTCCCTCCCCTCCGGCTCTACTGAGGTGCAATAACCATGTGACAACTCTAACCTGTAATGAAAACACGTCAAACCAAACATGCTGCCAGGAAGGAACAGGTGCAGAGAGCGTGTCTTAAAATAGACGGCACACCTGATTACCACAGACCTTTCACTTCCTCAACCTGCCTTTGTTTGAACCATCAGTCACAATACCGTCAACACGATCATCTGGCTCAACTTGAACATGTTATCATTAAATCATTCAGGTTAATTTTCAGAGCTAAGAATAGCCGAGCCAGAAGTATGGCTGTCGGAGGATGGAATGTGATCTTCTTGCAGGTTATAATTGAACGTTAGTGGTGGCTGTAGATCAAGTTACTGCACTCAGAACAAACTGTGTTTACTGTGGCTGCACGTACCGTTGTCATCCAACAAAATGTTTTCTGGTTTCATATCCCTGGAAGATCAAAAACAGAATTTGATTCAGAGATGGGACTTGATGCATTGCTAATAATCAGTAATATAATGTAATTAAATACATTTAAGTACTGTACAAATGTGAGGTACTTATGCCTCTTATTAATGTGCACTGTCCCTTATCAAATAAAGCAATAAATAAAATCACATTTAGTCTTTTAGACTAAAAGATTTATTGGACATCTTTAGATACTTTTAAAATCAAGACGTTTGCACACAAAACATTAAAGTTATTTTTCATGTAAAATCATTTCTGGGATCCAGATTAAATAATGTAAATATATTAGTATTTATGTTAATAATGTTAACGTATTAGTAATGATGTTAATCATCAACGGGTCATTTTGACGCCATTTCTCTGTTTTCTCTATTTTTACAAACTAAACAATCAATCGATCAATAAAGAAAATATTCAGCAGATGAATCCATAATGAACTAATCATTAGTTGATAGTTTAAAATGAGCTCCAGGACCTGTACTTGTAGTGGAGTCTTTTCTTGTCTTAATACTTCCTCCACATGTTGCGGTGATGCACAAACACACTGACCTATATAATATTGAGTTCTGGTGCAGGTGAATTAAACCACAGCAGACTTCTGCAGCGTAGAAGCACACCCTGTCTTCGTCCAGGCCGGGCACTCCGATGTTATGAATATGGAACTTCAGGTCCCCGCCGCTCATCATGGTGAGAACCATACACAGGGCGTGCTTGGTCTCGTAGGCGTACGCCAGATTCACCTAAATGGAGAACGAGGAAGTGCATGTTGAGGTGTCGATCAGGTCAAAACGTTTTGTGTATGAGGCTGATAATATTCTATATGTTATCGTCAACAAATCCTCTAAAAAGACCCAAAACTAACAAGATATTAGAATTTTAATACTTTCTGACTTCCTGTCTGTGAATGAAATTTGACCAGACTGATGTGTTTTGTTACTCTCACCACAAATCTGCTGTTCAGTCCTTCTAGGATCCTCTTCTCGTTGAGAGCCATGGTTTCTCCTTTCCTCTTCTTCACGTGAGTCTTCTCCAGCTTTTTGCAGGCGTACATCATTCCTGTGGCTCGCACCTGACAAGCCCACACCTGAGAAACAAAGACTTAGTATCGCACGTGTTCCAGATATATCTATTATGGGTCAAAGTAGAAACAGATCTTAAACCTGACAAATCAAACCAAAACAATCTGATACCACGAGAGGTAAATTCAATTATGAAGTGGTATTTATCATTTGGGTGAAGCAACGCTTAAAGTGATATCACAAAGAATGCTTACCTCTCCAAACCCTCCTTTGCCCAGAAGCCTGTACTGTCTGAAGGCCTGCTTGGTGATTGGCTGCCTTGAGGAGGAACACAGGTTGTTGTTTTCATTCTCAATTAATACGTTTAAACTAAAAACGGAGCATTTCAAGTACAAGCAGACAAACCAGCTGCCCAACAACCACCACACGTTGTGTTTTGTTTCCATGTTCCTTGCGCACACACACACGCATGCACGCACGCACACACACACACACACGCACACACACACACACACACACACACACACACACACACACACACACACACACACACACACACTGACCTCTCCAGCATCTTCCACTGTAGTAAGCGGTCAAAGAACATGCTGTCCTGGTACTGGAGGAATGGCTCTCCACAGAGGTACCCGTGTAGGGTTCTAATACACAAAACAGAGAAGTTGGTTTAGTCTTTAAAATGAATGAACATATGCACACATGTAGAGAGAGAGAGCGTGTGTGAACGTACTCCCTGCAGTCATGGAAGACGTCCATGCAGGGGTCGAGCTCCAGGCTCTGGATGCAGCTCTGTTCATGCTGCTGCACGGCGGACACACACTGGTTGGACTGAGGAGACACGGACCAAGACGTTAGGACAGGAAGGGTTCCATTTCATGTGTTAAGCATGTTTTCTGTGTTGTCAGACCTCACTCCGGAGGAATCTCTGAATGATGCTGAAGCCGAAATCTCTCCTCTCCTCATCTGACTTGGTCTCAAAGGCGTCCTAAAGGAGACGAAGGAGACGAGCAGAGCACGGATGTGCACAGGTCAGTGCATGTTATCCAGCTCCATATTCTGGAGAGATATTTGTTACCGCGTCATTAAAGCTAATATTGTTTTTGCAGCGATCACATTCAGTGTACGGAAAACGATATATCTGCTTTAATATCAAAGACATCCGACACACACTTCTTATCTGCGCTTATTAAAAGAAGTCCGTCCATCATCCTTTTCCTCGTCATTCTTCCTCCAAACAAACGTTGGTCAACTGCCAACTTCTGAATGTATCATCAAGAACTTGAGTAAGTGTTGTGAAACACAGATGCTGTCCTCACGAGACGCTAGAAATAGTTTTCTAAACTGAGTTTTATAATTGAACAGTTTGTACTTACAGCCGTCTTCATGTTGCATATCTTTCCTCCCTGTTTTAGTTATTCCATAAATGTTTTAGATGTTTTAGCCCATTTTGCATTACGCACTCAGATCACAGTCTGAACTAAATTAAAAAAGCTTTTCCTGCAATGCAACGATGAGTTTAGCTGCACAATTTCCTCCCACAGTCGATGACTTCTTTTCATATCGTACAGCATTTTTTAAAGTGAGTTACAGTTTCAGATACAGTTCACATGAGCAGGCGTTGGTCTCGGTCTTTATGAATGTTCAATGCTTCACGGTTTAAAGGTACCAGAGCATCCTGCAGGGAGATGTAGTTCTGCAGATCGGCTCGACTCCGGCAGAAGAGCTGAAACAGTTTCTTTCCGATCGGCTGGTTCACACACAGACTGTAGTATTCTCGCTCTGATGGAGCAATAAAACAGGACGTGAAGTCATGCAGCAAACCCACAAAGATGTATGGACTTATGAAACACACACACACACACACACACACACCTATGTCCAGGTCCACACACTGAGTGATGTGAGAGAAGCGCAGCATGTCTCTCCATTTGAAGCTTCTGCCTTTACTTCCTCCTCCTGCAGGAACGCAAACATTTAGTTTAGGCCTTAATTAAAACTCAAGAGTTACACGTCTACCATCAACAGTGTTGTCATCAGCGCGCACCTAGCCCGGCAGGTTCTCAGACAATAGTATGTTCCACTACGGAGACTGATCTATTTATAGCTGCAGGAACAGGTAAGCAGAGCCTGTGGGACCGCATTGCTCTGATGGCCATGCTGTCACTAAACGTCACATTCAGACATTTTTTTACAAAGCAAAATTTGTTTACTAACAAAAGAAAAGTTCTATGCACAGAACATTCATGGAACTTCAGGGAGAATTTAATAATGTTTCACTTTGATGATAAATTAGTTTTCTTTAAATCTTCTGCATGAGGATATTAAATGTTTTATATTAAATCTGGGATCATTTCTCATCTTTCAACATGTTGTTTAGAGACGTCACCGTCCTCACGTCACCCAACCAGACACCTGTGATCCCACACAGATGATGTCATGAAGAGTGAAACAGAAATCAGAGGAGTAACTCTCAAATATGTATTTATAAAACCAAATGCACCACGTGTTGAAGTCTAATATAAATGTATTAAAGATGATATGAAACGCATTTGACATCCTGTTGCATGTCTTTTTATTAAAGCTACTTTAAAGAAGTGACAAAATAACTTCAATTCTGTAGAAAAAACATCCTCCTCTCACCTTCTCTGGCTTTAATAAGCGTGTTATTCGCCATCATGCTTTCAATCTCCATGTTGGAGTAGAAGGTGTCCCGGTTTATTTGTCCCAAAGCTGCGGTCTGATCCGGTCCTCCTGCACAGACTGTAATAAACACAAAGTAATCACCAGCCACGGTGACTAGAGAGCGCAGTCCAGTTGGTTGAGTTGAGGTAACGGGGAGTGCCCGTTTGGCTGCTTGCTGTCACTAATGAATGGAGGTGCGGGACACTCCCTCCTCTCAGAGGCGGGACAAAACCTGATCATCCTCTGAGGAACGAGCTCCCATCAGCTGAGACTCAAGATGAGTTCTAGCTGATATTCATAATTCAAAACATAGTTCATTTTTAGATCAGTGTCATCAAATGTAGATTGACCAGAGGTGGAGGAAGTACTCTTACTTAAGTTAAAGTGACATGTGAGGAACTACCTGGTCCTGAACCAGTCTCAGTGTAGTCCTGATCCTCTATCAGACCTCCATCAGTAAAGAGACCATCAGAGAGAAGATGGTCTGTTTCTATAGAGTTATTCTTAATGCTCGTCATCGGAGCCACCGGGTCGGATTCTAGTGAAACCAGATGAACTCATGCAGGTTCACCAGAAACTCCTTCAGCTCAGACTCCAGCAGAGACCGGTCCACCGTGGACAGACCCAGATCCTCCAGCAGAGACCGGTCCACCGTGGACAGACCCAGATCCTCCAGCAGAGACCGGTCCACCGTGGACAGACCCAGATCCTCCAGCAGAGACCGGTCCACCGTGGACAGACCCAGATCCTCCAGCAGAGACCGGTCCACCGTGGACAGACCCAGATCCTCCAGCAGAGACCGGTCCACCGTGGACAGACCCAGATCCGGCTTCACCTGCAGCCTTGGACCTGCAGTCAGATCTCCGGCGGGAGGAGGAGAGCTCAGCTCCCGGCAGCAGCAGCGTCTCCTCCTCCTCCTCCTCCTCCAGGAGCAGAGCTTCTCCTCTCTGCTGGAGACCCAGGACGTATTGCTGGACCCGCTGGAGGGAAGGGAGGCACAGGAGAACCAGAACCAGGACTGAGAGGGTCAGACTGTCAGACCCTGCTGCAGTAGAATGAGAGGTTTTCTAAAGAGACTCTGGTGCTCAGAGACACTACCACTGTAGTCCACAGGGGGCGACAGAACCAACACAAAATGAAAGTTCCTTGTAGTAACTTTAAGTAAATGTAGTAATACTACAGTGTATAAATACTCTGTTCCAAGTAAAAGTTCTGCATTGAAAAGTTTACAAGTACAAAATCAAAGCATCAAATTATACTTGAAGTACTGTACAGTATAATATAATAATATAAAAGTAGTACTCATTATGCAGAATAATATATATATATATTATTGTTTCATAATTATTGATGCATTAATGTGTTCATCAATTTAATGTTGCATCTGGTAAAGTTTAAGCTCATTTTAATATCTTTAAATTAGTTTAATCTATAATAAATAATCATTATTTATTAGTATTCTTAATATGAATCTGCAGAGTAACTAGTTGTCAAATAAATGTACATTTAGATATATAAATTACCCCAAAAATGTATATTTTAGTTTAATCTAACTAAGGAGTACATGTGTAGAAGTTTCCAAACCCAATCTGATCAAATTACAGTTCATATTATCAGACTTCAAAAAGCTCCTCAGACATAATTGTGCGCGTACATGTTGGAGTTTCCCTTCAGCTCAACCTGTCGAACCATCTGGAGCTCCTATTAAAGCGTGCACTGTGCCTTTAAGAACTACACGTCCTCTTCTTAATGGAGCACTGTGCCTTTAAGAACTACACGTCCTCTTCTTAATGGAGCACTGTGCCTTTAAGAACTACACGTCCTCTTCTTAAGCTGCAGAAGGTCTGGAGACTTTAATAAGTGATAACACTCCTGTCAATACAATACAATACATTTAATGTTTCTATTGTTTGAATTATTAGTAACACCTTTTATGTCTATAATGCATCATAAACATACTTGTAATGTGTTATAATCTGCTTATAGCACTGTATCGTTATAGGTATATTCATAATGCAGGATGACAATAACCAAAACTGTCCAATCAACGAGTTACATGTCGTTCTGTTTAACTTCATGTTTGCTCCTCTTGGGTCGTTTGTAATAAGTCAGTGTGAACGGGAACATAAAAAATAATGTTTCTTATTTCTTAGCGCGAGGATGAAAGAATTTATTGATTTCTATCTTAAAATTAGAGCTAAAAGATGAAAACACAAGTTAGAAGTCTTTGTGTCTTGTTCATATTTGAGTAAATAGTCCAGTTCTTAAATATCTAAACTGACTTTTTAAAGTGTCTCTCTAAAATTTTGAAATTTGAAAAAACAGTTCTTGTGTTTTCTGTTTTTTAAATGAAACACTTATTGAACAAATTAACTCAAACATCACCTGTTCCCCCACTGAAACATCAAAAACATGATTCTTAAAAGTCAAGTAAAGTCAGCTGTAAATGTATGAAAACACACATTTTATACACTTCAACCAAGAGTATTGATATTTTTGATATTTACAGTAATCCAGTGGTGGGCCGTCAGGGCCTTCAAAGCCTTCTCTGCTGGCCTAAACATTTTATAATTTAATATTTTTTCTTAAATACACTACATTTATTATAATTTATAAAAATATTTTTCCCATTATCTTATTTTCTCATTGCACAGCTACTGTCTTCCTCAGTTGCTCTGCTTCCAGTGCAGCTTGTTTTAAGTAGAGCTTTTATCCAATCAGATTTCACCTCTGTGTCTCTAGGTAAGAAGAGAGGCCCGAGGCCTGCAGACTCACAAGTGAATCCATGTGCAGTTTAAGTGAATGGGAACAATATTGTTGATTGTCATAGTGTTCAACCAATCAGATCTTTAGTTTGACATGTTGGGCATATTCTTTGACATGTCAGAGCCTGCTAGCTGGCCTACAAGTACGTCAGCATTACGTGCAGCTCAGTTTCCAGGTGCAGCTCTGCAGTGAGGTGCAGCGTGCGCTGTGATTGGTCAGTGGGCGAGCACGTGACTATTGTGAAACGAAATTTAAGGAAGCTGGCAAAGCTTAGTCGGAGTAGCGAGAGTTCAAATATGGAAGAAATTATGAAATTTTTTGCATTTTGCTTGGTGTAGATTATAATTTTTTTACCTAGCTTTGTTTTTTTAACACTCAATGGCTGAAGGAAGAGAAACGGATTTGTGAGTTGGGATTTAACCGTGGGATTAAACTCTTTAACAAAGAAAGGAGGATGGACTTTGTCTTTAAATAGTGAACAGCAGCTCTAGTAAGTTAAATGCGTTTGTTTTTACATCTGCAGTAGCTTTAATATGCTTGTTTGTATATTATTATTTGTACAACTTGTTTTTATGAAGATGGATTTTTGTTTGGTTTTATATGTGATAGGAACTATTGTTACGTCCTATGTTGCTCTGGGGACATATTTAGCCGGTGCCAGTGTTGGCAACTTGCCGACTTTCTCGCTAAATCTGGCGACTTTCCAAACCCTCATGGCGACTTTTTTTTGTCAAAAGCTACTAGCGACAAATCTAGAGACTTGTTCTGGTGTTGTTGTAGACTTTGCTGGTGTTTTGACTCGATGACGTTAAAACTCGTACGTTCTACAGTTACTGTGGTGATCGAGCAGCGGGTGCTGCCGTGAGCCCCTCCGCCGCCCCAAAGCACTCACAGGCGGTTACTCTCACAGAAGAGGAGACGCTGCAGTCAGAGCAGAGAGGAGACACACTCTCAGCGTATTCGCTGCAGTTAGTGTATTTACAGGTGTTGAGCTTCATTTTTACACGAAACAAATAATAACCGTAGCTGTGTTTCAGCTGCAGGACAGCAGTGAAGGCCCAGGTATAAAATGCAGTAATCTAACTTTAGCATCAAAGAAAAATACAAAGGTATGATAAACATACCTGTACTGACCTCTAGTGGTAAAACGTGACAACTACAATAATAAAAGATTAAACCTTATTGCTATTAGAGGACGTCCACTTGTTTTGTTCCAACTGGCATTAATTAAATTCTATTGTTGTGATTACTTTATAAAAACATTAAAATAAATCTGTTTTTCTACTGATGCTGCAGATAAACAACGTCTCAATGATGAACTGGGATGTGGACAATAAAGGGAACATCTAAACTGTAAGAGCTTATTTTTTATACTTTAAAGGTCCAGTTCGTCACTAGGGGACACCACGCTGCTGGAGACCCAGGACGTATTGCTGGACCCGCTGGAGGGAAGGGAGGCACAGGAGAACCAGAACCAGGACTGAGAGGGGCAGACTGTCAGACCCTGCTGCAGTAAAATGAGAGGTTTTCTAAAGGGAGTCTGGTGCTCAGAAACACTACCACTGTAGTCCACAGGGGGCGACAGAATCAACACAGAATGAAAGTCAAGTTAGCCTCATAGTAACTTTAAGTAAAAGTTGTGAATGCAGGACTTAAACTTGTAGTACAGGGTTTTCACAGTGTGGTATTAGTACTTGTACTGTAGTAGAGGATCTGAATACTTCCTCCACCGTGTTATCGTGGAGGACCAAACTGCATCATATCTTACTGGGTTTGAATTAAATTGATTTTACAGACAAGATACACATTATTTTAAGTATTTGGAGCAGAAACCGTTCGTCTCCCTCTCGTGAGGGAGAAGTTAAATACCAACGGAGTAAATCAGCTGGTCACCTCTGTGTTTAGTGACAGCAGCCAGAGAAGAAGCTTCGTGTGTCTGCTTCAAATCTGGAAACAAGATCTCGGTCAAATTTGGGATCCGTGTCAATCTGGTAGATGGAGCACTTCAAGAGCTTCAGTTTCCTCACAGCGCTTTAACACAAAGCTCCTTCTGTCTGCTCTCAGCTCCAACACGAACACTCCAGAGATCTGAGAGAAAGACAACTTTAACTCTCTTTGAAAAACAGAAGAAAAGATGAAAAGATCTATTTAGAGGCTTTGTATCTTAAATTTACCTTTTTATTTATTTATTTAGATTAAAGTAAAATAATCAACAAACACTGGTGGAAAGTAACTAAGTGCATTTACTTAAGTACTTTATTTACAGTAAGTAGAACTTTAAAATGGAAAAGTATTTCCATGTTCTGGTACTTTATACTTCTACTCCACTACTTCTACATATACATATTGTATTTTTGCTAAACCACATTTCATGGCGCTCCGTCCAAAAGTTGTTGAGATATTTCACTCAAAACTACAAATGTCACCTCATCGTGTCACCAGATTAAACGTCAGATGATCCTCAGAATAAGACAACAATAAGTTACAGACTAACAACATAAAGTGTCACAAAATCTAAATTCTGACACTTTAAAGACAACATATACGAGTAGTTGCATTATGAATCTGCAGGGTCAGAAGATGATTAAGAGATGAGACAGAAGAATAAATACTGAATTCTTTCTCCTCTTCCAGCCTCTAAAAACCTTTGAAATGAAACAATGTGAGAATAAAAAAAGTGTTGTTGGGGTTGAAAGTGTTAAACTCACATCCTGATGATGCAGACGTTGCTTCATTTTAAGGGCTCACATGTCCTGACGTCCTCACTGCCTAAATGCTCCTTCAGTTTCAGAGTGTTTGTAACTTAAACAGCGTGTGAACTGTTACACATGCACGATGTGTATGAAGGTTAGGATGCATGTGTGTGTTCAGAAAACATGCTTTTGTATCTGTGTCATGTGACACAAATCAGCCTCTCCTGTTCAGAAAAGTGACAAATTCAAAGTTTGTGTGAGAGAGTCGCCCATCAGCTGGAGAAAGCGATGACACATGTACATCAGACCAGAATCACATGACGCTCAAGAGGAAGCTCGGGGCCTTTTTGTTCAGACTTCCTTTTTGTTGGACACCACCATCAGCATTTAGGAAGGAAGGCATGTGAGGAAAATCTGTAATATCTCAGGAGCACAATTCTGCCTCTTCAGAGCCCGAGCGGGTGTGATGGTGAGAGATTTCACAGAGCAGTCAGATGAGGCTGTGTGGTGGGCTGCTGCTCTGTGCCTCTATGTGTCTTCAGTGGCAATGAGACGATCATGTGTACGCTCAGTAAGAGAGGAGCTCTTCATCGCCCCAAATTCAACCAAATCCATGAATAAAGATACGGGAGTCATTAAATACCATCGTGGTTCAGGGGTTTGAAGTTTTGTTCCCTGGAGCCACGGAAGCTTCTTCTAACCGAAGGGGTTAAAATGAGGTTCCTAATTACGCATCCAATTAGCAACGATCACGACAGGAACAACGTGACCGCTTCATACTCAGACTCCACGTCTGCTGGTCCACACACTCACACAAAACTAAAATAAAAGCTGCAAAACGACAATACAACCCTTTATAATACATACTTGTTCAATCTTTTCATGCGGGTGGGATGAATTCATTGTTATACTGATTTAGTACTGTCTTATCACCTCAAATTCTGATTTCACAAAGTGTCTTGGCTTGTTCTGAATGAATCTCTTCATATAAAGGCTGAAGATTGTCGTGTTCTTTCTTCCCAGAAGAGACAAACCAAACACTGGCTCTAGAGAGACATTTGTGTTTTCACGTCTTTCATCGTAGTTCTTCTACACGCTTTGTTTCAACTGGTTGCGATCTGCAGTTTCACCGCTAGATGGCGCCAAATCCGCCAGATTAGTTAATGCTACACTGTAAACAATTTATGTTAATTTACAGCCAATTTTCAACACTAATCTACTGTATTCATGTAATATGGTTCTGTACTGTAGTTAGCAATGCATTGTGGGCCGGCCCCTTTGAAGCAACAGCACAGAGGCCCTGAATCCTAATGTTTTAAATTGCAGTATACCACAGTATTCATTATATATTTATATACGTATTCGTAGAGGTAACGTAGCATTAACAAAAATAAGGTTTGAAATTAAACTGATGCTAAGCTAGCTGTCTAGCTAACCGGTCTGTGATTTTGAAATGTCACTTATGAATGAGGTTGAGATTTGAATATCTTAAACATTTATATTTACGTGCATTTTAGAGTCTGTGTTTAATCAAATGCTAACCGTTTATCATCTGGGAATTTCTCAAGATCGGTAGCGGTTGTTGCTAGCTAGCTAACTAGCTTTTTGCCGATTGTTAATAAGCTTCAAATGTCACGAAAACACACTAAACAAACTAGAAGGTGAGAATGGTGAAGGCATCATTTCTGTTGACTCACTCCTGAAACAGCTGCTCGCTGCTTTGATCAAACAAACTGGAGGAAACAGAGAGTTTGTTGGGGACTATTTCTAGCGGCGGATGAATCCACATCTGGTGCTCTAGTGAGTATTTATTTAATAAAGGAGGATTTCTTCAGAACAATTTCCTTCTTCTCTGCGTGCAAAGCAAATGATGTCACATTGAACTATTTATTTTAGACTTCCTTGAGGATTTGCATGTTAATTAATCCAATATTTCACCTCATCGCCAGAATAAAACTGAACGTGTGCTGCAGCTTCTTCTGCAGATTTCACGCTGACTGCTGCTCCGTCTTGGACATACGAGGCCTTTAGTGTCGGACCACGCCACTCATAAACATATGTAGTCCATCTTTACGGGTATTAATGTGATCAACATATTGTTAAATCTGTTTCAGTGGCACAGCTGGTGGCAAAAATGTCAGGATGCTGAATTCATTGCTGGTTTCTACTTTTATTACTTTATTTCTTATATATTTACTAAGTTTGTGTTTGTCCTCGTCTTTGTTCTTTATTGTTTTTAACACAAAAATTCCACGTGCAACTTTGAAGTATTTTACTTGTCACATTCCTTTTGGTGATATCGTTCCGCTCCATGAAATCAAAAGGAGTGAAAAACTACAAACAATTTGTTTTTTCACAATAACTAATAATTTACAGCTGAAAAGACTTCAAATTTGAGCCGTTTACAGACTTTTATGTCTCAAAAATACATTTGTGTTTTCATCAGCGGTGGAAGTAGTTTGGAGGAACTTTTACTTTTGTTACTTTATACTTATATTTCTGAGTGAAATATCGTACTACATTTACATTTATACTTTTTAGATTAAAACTTTACATTAAAGGTTATAAAATACAGCACAGTCATAAAGATTAAACCAGTGATTGGCAATCTTTGTATCAGAACTTCTCCTTCTTCTTCTCCTTCTTCTTCTTCTCTCCCGTTAATCGTCTCCTGACCCCTCATATTTATCTGGCGGCCCTTTGGAGGGGCCTGACCCCTATGTTGGAACTCTATTGACAGAATAAAGCTATCACTGTAACCTCTGTTCATGCAGACAAATTATGTTCGTCATCCTTAAAACCGGAACCGATTTTGGTGTAAAGTGCTTTTAAAGTTTTTGGCTCTAGAGAGACATTTGTGTTTTCACGTCTTTCATCGTAGTTCTTCTACACGCTTTGTTTCAACTGGTTGCGATCTGCAGTTTCACCGCTAGATGGCGCCAAATCCTACAAACTGCATAAAGTACAGAAGTATCCCCGAGGATCAATAGTCTTGTGTTCACCTATTATGATCAGTGATGAGTAACTATTCAGGTATCAATAAAATGTATAGGAGTAAAAAGTACAATATTATCTTCTGTATAAAGTATAAAGAAGCAGAAACGTAAAAGTAGAAGTACAGTAGAAGTACCACAGTGTAGAAATACTCTGTTACAAGTACAAGGCCTGTATTCAAAAGGTTACTGAAGTAAAAGTACCAAAGTTAAAGTAGTCACTATGCAGAAATATATATATAGTATTATTGTATTATAATTATTGATGCATTAATGTGTTAATCACTTTAATGCTGCAGCTGGTAAACGTTGAGCTCATTTAAATTACTTGATATACTGCTAAGTAGTTTGATCTGTGAAAATACATCATAATGTATGAGTTGATTTATATTTATATTAATAATCTTAATATGCAGATTAGTTAATGCTACACTGTAAACAATTTATGTTAATTTACAGCCAATTTTCAACACTAATCTACTGTATTCATGTAATACGGTTCTGTACTGTAGTTAGCAATGCATTGTGGGCCGGCCCCTTTGAAGCAACAGCACAGAGGCCCTGAATCCTAATGTTTTAAATTACAGTATACCACAGTATTCATTATATATTTATATACGTATTCGTAGAGGTAACGTAGCATTAACAAAAATAAGGTTTGAAATTAAACTGATGCTAAGCTAGCTGTCTAGCTAACCGGTCTGTGATTTTGAAATGTCACTTATGAATGAGGTTGAGATTTGAATATCTTAAACATTTATATTTACGTGCATTTTAGAGTCTGTGTTTAATCAAATGCTAACCGTTTATCATCTGGGAATTTCTTACGATCGGTAGCGGTTGTTGCTAGCTAGCTAACTAGCTTTTTGCTGATTGTTAATAAGCTTCAAATGTCACGAAAACACACTAAACAAACTAGAAGGTGAGAATGGTGAAGGCATCATTTCTGTTGACTCACTCCTGAAACAGCTGCTCGCTGCTTTGATCAAACAAACTGGAGGAAACAGAGAGTTTGTTGGGGACTATTTCTAGCGGCGGATGAATCCACATCTGGTGCTCCAGTGAGTATTTGAGGCAGCAGGATATAAAACTTCCTTAAATATAAAAATCACACTTTGTTATATGTCAGTGGATTTGTATCAATGTTTTCTTTTGCTGAGTAAAACACAAGTCATCTGACTAAAATGTGACTGCATGAATTTACATGAATTTAGGGAACAGGGTGTTTTCATCACGCCCCCCCCCCCCCCCTCTCCCCTCTGAGTATAAACACGCCCGACTCCTCTGCGTCCTTCACTGTTCATCCTCAGACCTTAAAGCGCTCTGCAGAGGAAACTTGAAATAACATTTTATTATTAGTATTATTGATTATTGGCAGCTATGGCCATCAATAAAGCCAAAGTGGCGATTGGATTTATAGTGGCAGGGACTCTGACGGTGGGCTTCGGAGTAGTTTTCCTGTTTGTGGGACCGGTGGTGATGAAAGACCAAGTCATTAAAGTAAGTAATGTTTTATATCCTTTTGTTAAATACAAAAATAAAATAAACTGTAACTTTCATGGTAGAGAGCCCTGGAATAAGGTTTTATTTAATAAAGGAGGATTTCTTCAGAACAATTTCCTTCTTCTCTGCGTGCAAAGCAAATGATGTCACATTGAACTATTTATTTTAGACTTCCTTGAGGATTTGCATGTTAATTAATCCAATATTTCACCTCATCGCCTGAATAAAACTGAATGTGTGCTGCAGCTTCTTCTGCAGATGTCACGCTGACTGCTGCTCCGTCCAGTGGCGGCTGGTGGAAAATGTTCTTGGTAGGGCTGTGCCACATCCAATCAATTTCAGCAAACATCCCAGAATGATTTAATGCAAACAAATTAAGGTATCAAACGCGCATTACTACTTTGCAGTTAAATATTTAACATTTATTCCAACACGAAAAAATGCAGTAAATAACACTTTCACAAACACGTCAGGACATCTTATTTTAGTCACCCTCACAGGGAATTCAGTATAATATAATAATATATATATATATCATATAATATTCTGTATAATATAATAATATATATATCATATAATATTCTGTATAATATAATAATATATATGTCATATAATAATATTCACTATAATATAAAACACACACACACACACACATATATATATATATAACTATATATCCATTTCTCAGACAGGTGATTCATGTCCCTCACTCCCTAACTGTCCATGCTGGTTCTGTCCCCGTTGTTTTAAAAAGATAAATAAGTTATTATTATGACATCATCCAGCTAGTCAAACCTGTCTGGTGTACAGCTAGTAGAGAAGCTTCATGTACTGCTTCTCTTTCCTGCTAGTCTGCTGTCTGATTGTGAGGTCAGGCTGATCTGGGATCAACTCTTTCAGTAGTTTCTCCTCTCAGTTCTCCTCTCAAACGGGTCTTGGAGGAGTAGTGCTCACACTGGCGCTCTCCTGTAGAGACTTCTCCTGACGAGAACGCGCAGCTTGGGGCAGAATTAAAACTGCCCCAAGCTGAATCTATTTGAGGACGCTGATTGGCTGAATTGTATGTCACTCATTTATATCTTTACTCAGCATTGGCTAAACTGCTTTATAGACCCGCCTCTTTGGGGCAGTTTTTCCAGCGCCCCAGCCAGCTGAGACGTGCACACACAGAGAGGAAGAGCAGACAGGCAGAGAGGACAAGCAGGAAAAGCATATATTTACCGCAGATATCATATTTTACACATATTACTGGGTGATTCCATGTTTCAAAAACACAAATATTGACAATTTGTATAGTTTATTTTAATTTAAAATTTTAATTTTATTTTTATTTTTGTAGCTCTAGGGGGGGCGGCGCCCTAGCGCCCTCTATGGACCAGCCGCCACTGGTCCTGGACATACGAGGCCTTTAGTGTCGGACCACGCCACTCATGTAGTCCATCTTTACGGGTATTAATGTAATAAACATATTGAATGCGTGAATATTACTTATAATCGAGTACTTTTACATGATTGTATTGCTATTTTTACTTATAAACTTCTTCCACTGCTGTTGTGTCAAAGGTTAAAAATGTGAGAGTGAGCGCTGAAGGAGCGGGGACCACATTTCCCAGAATCCTCGGCGCGGCGGAGGCGTGGCCAACAGAGTATAAATACAGAAACAATAGCAGCCGATCGAATACATCGATCAGATAGACTTCTAAAAGCCGGCTGGACCGGACACTGCCCCCTAAAGCCGACAGCGTCCAGGTGTGGGACGCTTTGTAGTCGTTAGCAGCTCGTTAGCTCGTTAGTCGGTTAGTTGTCTTCTTCTGGACGTAAACAAGCTGCAAACACTGTCAATAACGAGCCATGGCCAGCAATAAAGCCAAAGTCGCGGTGGGGTTCATAGTGTCGGGGGTCCTCATGGTGTTCTTCGGGACTGTTCTGACTTTTGTGGGACCGATAATCATCGACGACCAGGTGGTGAAGGTAAGCAGCGCGTTGGACATGCAGCACAGAGACACTTTTAATGTGCTGAGTCAGGTTTATTTCATCACGTAATCACAGCCGAACGTCTCAAAGGGCTGCAGAGGGCCACGTGAGCACAACAATAACTGATAATAAGGCGCGTGCATGCAAACAAACTGTTAATAACTGATAAAATGCATCGAGTCTGGTTCCTGTAGGAGACATGAACAGGGCCATGTGTGCTGCTGAGTAGAGCTCAAACACTGGAGGAATGCAAAAGGATTGTTATTATTGATTTATTGGTCTATAAGAAATCTCCATATTCATATTTGTTTGGAAAGAAAAATGCAGTTTCTGCCATTTTTGCATAGAAAATCATTTTAAAAATCGATTAGTTGACTGTCAATGTAGATAAGTAGCTTTAATTAATTTGTACAATAATGAAAATCGAAAATACATAGAAACCAACAGCAGTAAGTAAGAGTGTGAGAGCTTATTCATACTTCACTTTAATATAAAAACACATTATTACTCATCAAAAACAACTGAATATCGACACACAAACAAGCATAAACAGTAAGAAAGAAACCGGAAAAATAACGTGAACATATAGAAAGATTTATGATCTTAAAGATAAAGATTTACTTGAACTTTACTTAAGTTTTTATATAACACTTGTGTTTTTATATGTAAAAAGTTACTCTGATGTACTTGCATGGTATGATACAGTACTATACTACTAATATACAAAGTATCACACTCCGTCTCCACATTAAAATGCTCTAACAAGTAATAACAACAGAAATATATCATATCTTATCATAATGTAACTCTGAAAAGAAGCCGTTCTAAATAACGAGTACTTTTACTTTAAGTTGTATAGCTTTACTATGCTTAAATACTTTGAATTATACTGCTGTTAAAATGTCACATTTTACACTTTTTACCAAACCATGTAAACAAGATTACCTTCAAATATAACAATGAAGCTCACGTTTCTTTGTTTTATGTCTCATGTAATGTCCTGGTAATAACCTGAATATCTCTGGTAATAACCTGAATATCTTTTGGAGTTTTTTGGGTTTGTCGCTCGAGAAACGTTTCACTATTTTCCGTCGTTTTCTGAGAAAGCGTTGAATCGATGGTCTCCAGATAAATAATGAGGATAATAGACGATTGCATCCCTTCTTTATAGAACACGGTGATCGACCCGAAGAACGAGATGTCCTACAAAATGTGGAAGGACGTCCCGGTGCCGTTCTTCATGTCCGTCTACTTCTTCAACGTCCTGAACCCCAAAGAGATCCTGCTGGGAGAGAAGCCCATGGTGGAGCAGAGGGGCCCCTTCGTGTACAGGTGCTCACTCTAAACTTCATCAAGTCTTTATGAACTCACACCTTTAGGTTTATTACACATTTGCACACTTTGTCCTGCGATCTGTGAATATGTTGCACGATGCATCTTCTCGTCATATTTTCTTGCTTTTATTTCTCACATTCTGCTGAAATATTTAAGATATTATCAAAAGATATGACCAAACTGACCATAAGCGTCTGGCTTCAAGAAGCCCAGATGTGTCTTCATGTGTGGACCCCTTTCAGGAACACGATGTGCTCCGCATACAGTGGGAGGAGCCTCCACGCCTGGTCTCCTCTGTATGGTGGGATGTAGTCAAAATATCGTTACATAATGATTCCATATGTTGAAGGAGGGGGACGTTCAGGGGGCTAACTACAGATGATGATGATGATGATGAAGTGTTTTTAAATGGAGCTCTAGAGGAAGAAGAGATATCCGGCTTGTTAGGAAACACGTTCACTCGGAGGAATATAGAATAATCTTATCATAAAGAGAGTTCAGAGGTCTAATTAAGTCAGCTGGTGTTATCTAATCTGGTCCACGGTGGTTTTCGTAATGTTCGCTGTAATGACCTCTAGATGAGGTCAGCTGAGGCGTTGTCATGTTGACGTGATCAGGACTTTTGTTTTAAAGTAGAAGACCTTTTTATGAAGTTAAATCTCCGTGCGCTTGTTAAGTTTAGTAAGAGCAGTGTGTTATTGATCATAACTAAGTCTACACTCAGTGAACCAGTTTGTGTTCTTCTTCCTCTCGTCTAATCTGCCGTCATCCTCTTCATCACTCTATCACATTAGTAGTATTCTGAGTACAACGTGTACTTTGAACCGAAGGACGGAGGTTTGGCGTCAGAAGCGTGGCGACGCACGATGAATTAAATAATAACAATAATTTACATAAAACATGCAAAAATAAAGTGCAAAAGAAACATGTTATAAAAGGACATTTTAAATACAATTTAAAACACTTAAGAGAATATAAAATGAAAACTGTTACTAGTATTAAATAGAAGGATAAAAGCTCCAGAGCAGTTTAAGAAATGAAGAAGTGAGAGCTGCAGTTTTCTGGGAGTTAGTTCCAGATATTTGGTTTTGATTTGGAGCATGACGGCGTGTTTTGAGGACAGAAAGCAGACCTGATGGTTCATAACGCAGCAGAAGATCAGACGTTAATCAGCAACGATCAATACTTTGAGTGACAGGAAGCGGATGTAAAGATCTCTGACCTGGAGTCTGCTGAAGATGAATACCTGCATCAAGTTTTTACAAATCATGCTGAGACAGAAATCCTTTAATCATTGATTCATATTGTTATGTGATAGATGTCTGACTGTGTAATTGTCTGTCGACGGCCGCTGATAAACGCCTTCAGCATCCAGAGAGCTGATCAATAACGTCTCGGTCCTGCTCTTCAGACTGTTGCTTTATTTCACCCTTTGTGCAGAACAGACGGCGACCTGAAGTCAAAGCTTCATGTGTTAAAGCTGCATTCTCTCTAATGTCCACCAGGGGGCGACTCCTCTGGTTGTATAGAAGTCTATGAGAAAATGACTCTACTTCTCTCTTGATTTATTACCTCAGTAAACATTGTAAACATTAGTTTATGGTCTCAATCTCTAGTTTCAAGTCTTCTTCAATACAGCATGATGTTCATTTAGTACATTATGGTCCATTTAGAGTCAAACAGACCATAAAGCAGGGGATGCTTTAGGGGCGGGGCTACACAGTGATTGACCAGAGACGTATACGGCGTCTCTACGTCACTCCTCCTCAGTCCAGATATGGTCACTTCCTGTTCACTGGTTGCAAAAAAACAAGATGGCGACGGACAAAATGCTAAACTTTAGGCTTCAAAACGTCCACAAACCAGCGGGTGACGTCATGGTGACTACTTCCACTTCTTACATCGTCTCTGGTTGCAGGGATGACGTATTTTTGTAACCAAACAGGACGTTAGAATTTGAGGCTCCAAAACGTCCGTAAACCAACAGCTGACGTCAAAATGACTACGGGCTTTTTAAACTCTGATGGTGAG
>JAVDOI010000070.1:7500-27500 GCA_032191485.1 Leptoclinus maculatus | reverse complement strand
GAAGTTAATGTTTGTTAAACTCCCTGAAAGGTTTTTATGATATCGATTGTTATTGCTGTACGATAACAGTTTGATGCAACGCTGCCGTGATTCAGTTCGTTCTGTGTGAACCTCACAGTTGGCTGCAAACCTGCGTCGTGATAAGGTAATTGGAAATTGGGCTATTTCTCCGTAATTGCAGTTGTTTGAGAATTAAGGGTTGTTAGAGAACCTTCTATAGCTCCAATAAAAGATACATCAGGTAACCGCTCGTATAAAATGATTCCAAGAAGAAAAGAGCACGAATCATCGATATCAGGTCAATGATTGAGGGATTTTATGAAGCTATTTACGTTGAAGGAAAAACTTTGAGCCAAACTGGGCGTTTGATCTTCTCACTACAGATTATTGATGTGTCTAAATCATTTAAAGCACATTTGAATAACATATTATCTCATTTATAGATGAATTTATAAGATGAAAAACACAACTTTGCTCAATTCAACCAGACGGCAACCTCCGGTTCTTTAAAGAGAAGCCAAAGCTTCATGTGTCAAAGCTGCATTCTCTCTAGTGACCACCAGGGGGCGACTCCTCTGGTTGTATAGAAGTCTATGAGAAAATGACTCTACTTCTCTCTTGATTTATTACCTCAGTAAACATTGTAAACATGAGTTTATGGTCTCAATCTCTAGTTTCAAGTCTTCTTCAATACAGCATGATGTTCATTTAGTACATTATGGTCCATTTAGAGTCAAACAGACCATAAAGCAGGGTAACTATGGTAAGCAGTAAAGAAATGTACCCTCTTGACTCCATGAGCATCTCTTTATTGTGACTACTCGGCCTTCAGGCCTTTTTCAAGATCAACAAGATCGTGTGATCAACATCTCATCACTCCCCTTGGTGTGCATTGTTCTCTTCAAACACTTCTACGGACAGTATTTGTGGCTGTGATGTCCAAAGAAAGCTCTGAGAAGTGGCGAAAGTTAGCGCCGATCGGAGCTGGAGCTGAGCTCTTTGTCGTGGGAATACATGTTGACTGTGATTATTTCCCTCTGACGACAAAAGCCAGATGTTGGCGGGTTTCTAGTCCTTTTGGGAAAGAGACTAAAAGAACATCTGTGCAGGTCGGTGTTTTAATTGTTCCGGTCTTTCTTCAGCAATGTTAAGTTGCACGACAAGTTCAGAACAGGACAAGAAGCAGGAAAATGCATCGCAGGCATTACAAAGAGAAGCAGACAGGAAGTCAGTGAGGCGCTGCTTCTGAACAAAGTCACTCCGGGTTTTTGATTCTCTTTTTAACCGTAGAAAACGTTTCCGGGTTACGTTGATTCTGGTTTCTCTGGTTTCTCTGGTTTCTCTGGTTTCTCTGTCTCACATTACACCAAACTTTACACTTTCATTCCTCTCTATGTCTATGAGTTCATGTTTTGACCCTCTTCACCTGTAGAGTCTTCTAAATGTCTGTCATTGAACTAAACGTCTCTTTAAAGGACGTTTTCTCTAAATGAGTTTGTTCTCAGACTCTGATCCATAAATCTCCACTTCAGCAGCTCTTACATACACCAAACGTTACACGTTCATTCCTCTATGTTCTGAAGGTGAACACAGAGGGGTTTGTTCACACATTACTCAGAGACTCATTTATATACATGTATTAATAACAACATGAGGAAACAGATTTATTTGGTACAAAGACAATAGACATAACTGGTAAAAGGCGTTTGTCGGTTAAAAGTTGAAGACAAAAGAGTGAAACGTTGTTGTTCTCACTGTTGTGTCTCTTGTGTATTTTTCTTCCAGAGGTTTTTGACGCTATAATCTAAATTGTAATCCTTTAAAGTCTTCAAAAGGATCGCTGACATGAGGATTTCCTTCTTTTGTTTACTGTCTTTGGTTCCATGGGAACTCTTTTCTATTGACGGTATAGAATACGTAGTTTTTTGAAGTCTTTCCTCGTCGCTCTCTGAGATTCCGTCGTGTCGTTGCAGCTGACAGGCATCCCTCTGAACGTGTCCATCCGTCTGCAGCTCAACCTCTACATGAAGAGAGTGTCGGCCATTACGTAAGGACGCCGGTCCCCAGAGCTCCGTCAAACACTCATCATGTATTGTGTTCATTCATCGTTTGATATCAGAAGGCTGGAGGCTGCTTCCTGACATTGAGAGTCTTTCTTTCATTTCTTTGTCCTTGTAGAGAAACTGGTAAGATTGCTGAGGTGGTGATGCCGATGATCTGGTTTGAGGAGGTAAGTTGTCTTTTTGTTGAACTATAACTCAAATAAAAGTTTTTAAAAGTGTCTTTACAGGAGTTCTTACTGTCCAATGATCATAGTCTGTGTTTGATGGTTTCTCAGATCATTTTGTGTCTTTTTCTTTCTTGCACTATTTCACAGCATTGCCTCCGTTTCCTCTGTTTGTAAAAAGACACGATGCTGTAACTCAACATGTGTCTGTATGATGAACCTCGTGCAGTAACGTTCCGTTTGATAAAGAAATACTTTGTCACGTTGTTCGTATCCTCATGAAAACATACTTAAAGTACCAAAAGAAAAAGTACTCATTATGCAAAAATAGACCCTGAATATGTATTTTAAATATTACATGTTATAATTATTGATGCATTAATAAGTAAAGTATTTAAAGCTGTCAATAAATGTAGTGGAGGAGAAAATGCATATACTTAGTATAGTTAAAGTACAAGTACATCAAAATTGTACTTGAGTGAATGTTTTCTTTATTCATATTTAAATGTGTTTGAGTGCTGCTGTTACAATGAGGAGAGTTCTCTTTCTGTACATACAGAGAAGCTTTTGTTTGTTCCTGTAACACGTTGTGTGTTTGTGTTTATTTACCTCCTGCAGAGCGGCTACATAGACGGACCCATCCTCACCACGTTCTACACCAACCTGGTGGTTCTCCCGGCTGTGATGGACTACATGCAGTACAGCTTCATCGCCCTCGGCCTGGCCACCATACTCATCGCCTCCCTGGTGCATCACAAAGTGAAGGTAAAGTGTGTGTGTGTGTGTGTGTGCATGTCGCACAGTGACTCATGTTCTCCCACTAAAAGAAGAGACTGAAGTTTGTACGTATTTTAAACTCCTAAAATAATCGACATCAGTTTAGTTGTACTGCAGCCGTCTCTGACGGGGAACCGAAGATGTTCTTCTCCACCAGACTCCATCGACAAAAACACTAATTCAACAGTTCAAAGTCACACAATCCTCGTCCGATAACTCGCTCGTGTCTGTTAGCTTAGCATTAGGCAGAGCGTGATCATTAGTGATCTTTAGAAGTGTTGGTCGGTGGATTAGTTTAGTTTTTTAAGAAGAGGAATTGATTAAAAGTGTCTTCTGATGCTTTATGTTTGCAGAGGTCTCGTTCAAATGTGACGATGACTTCCACGGGAGAAGACAACCCTGCAGTTAGTAGAACCACCTGACCTCTGACCTCATCATTTAAACATGATTCAATCAGTAATCAGCGGGATTTCACTTGATTTTTGATTTGTTTTTCTTTACGACGAATCATTTGTCATTTCTTCTAAATCTTTTGGAACTTAAGTTATTATACATTTGTTATTTAACAGCATGACCTCATCGATTAACAGCATGACCTCATCGATTAACAGCAGAAATGACTCCGTGCATGAATCCTAATGTCCACAATCTAAAACATGACTTATTGCTGCTGTTCTTCACCTCCAGTCAGACCAGCAGAAACCTCCTCTTATTATAATAATAATAATATGACAATGTGCTCTTCTTTTAGGTCTCTGAAGTAAAAGGCGCTCATGACCATGAAACAAAGAAGTATATAAATAATTAAGGTGAGTTCACACACGAAGACAAACGCATGTACAAATATATATATATCCAGCATATACGTGTGTATATATGTGTATATATATATATATATATATGTATGTGTGTGTGTGTGTGTGTGTGTGTGTGTGTGTGTGTGTGTATATATATATATATATATATATATATATATATATATATATATATATATATATATATATATATATATATATATATATATATATATATATATATATATATATATATATATATATATATATATATATATATATGTATATATATATGTGTATATGTATATATATATATATATATATATATATATATATATATATATATATATGTATATATATATATGTATATGTATATATATATATATATATATATATGTGTGTATATGTATATATATATACACACAAGTATATGTGTTAATGTACTCATTTTGTCTTTTATCTTCTGAACGCTTCCTAACGCTGCGTCTCTCTTCTGGTCCTGAACACAGAGAAGTCAATGTGAAGAGGACGACACATCATACGGAAACAAGAGCTCTTCAACCGGGAGGAGAGACCCTCTATACACACACACAGACACACACACACACACACACACACACACACACACACACACACACACACACACACACACACACAGCTGGTGTCGTGGACTCACTGATGTTATTCCAGTATGTTGAACTGAAACACTGATGACATGTTTTATTCTTCTGTAAAGTTGTGTAAACTCGAGGACTCGCTTTCACGTCGTCAGATGTGTCTGATTGAGGCCGTTTTATCTGTTGCTGTGGTTACACTTGTCTTGTTTTTTTAATGCGACTTTTGTGATCGGATGCGTCGGATCACAACTCCGCTGTGCGGAGACTTTCGTTTTGATAAATTGTCCGCATAGTGTCCAAATCGTTTCCGCATAGTGTCCGTATCGTGTCCACACTGTGTCCGAATCGTGTCCGCATTATGTCCAAATCGTGTCCACACTGTGTCCGAATCGTGTCCGCATTATGTCCGAATCGTGTCCACATTGTGTCCACATTGTGTCCAAATCGTGTCCGCATAGTGTCCGAATCGTGTCCACACTATGTCCAAATCGTGTCCACATTGTGTCCAAATCGTGTCCGAATCGTGTCCACATTGTGTCCACATTGTGTCCACACTGTGTCCACATTGTGTCCACACTGTGTCCACACCTCACTGAGATCTGAACTCACTGTGGTCCAGTCCACCTCGCCATGTGGTCTGGCTGATCCCGCAGCGTACAGAATTGACAGTTAATGCGCTGAAAAGACGAGTGTAACCACGCCTTGTTGAAGACAGAACGAGTGAAGACGTTCTGTCGCTCAACACAAAGAACTACCAAAAACAAATCAAACTGCCAGTGTGTTCATGCTGCTCTGCTCAGTATTCGCTGTAAATCTGCGCTGATCGGGAACATTTTCTAGTTTTTGTCTCCTCAGTAGCAGCAGAGGTTTACTATCGTGGTTATTTGTACTGTGATTTTAAAAAGACGTGTTTCTGCATCAACAACAAGGGAACTCACGGGCAGAACAAACTGAACTTTACTACCGACGTGCCTTTGATCGAGGAGGAAACTCGTCTCGCTGACCTCCAGGTCCTTGTATTTCATGTGCTCTCAGGATCGCAGTTAAAACAGAAGAATCAAACTCTTCTGTAAAGGTGTGAATGTATTTCTTGACATGGAGATGAATGATGACGTTTGGCGTCTAAATGCCTCCTTTATTATGGAAAAAAAGTGAATGAATGAAGAGAAACATGGAGGTAATAAATGTTTTAAATCCTATTCGTGAACGTGTGATCTCGTTTTTTGTGGTTTTAGGTGTATGAAAATGAGATGGTAAATAGTGGAAGTCAAGGGTTTGTAGTACTCTATGTACAGCGTGGTCGTTAACATGGCGTGTGGTTCGTTATGAATAAACCCGTTCTCTACAGCCGTCATTCATTAAATGCTCCTGAAACCTTTTGTTTCATGAGATTTGTTGATTGTTTCTATTTTCATATTGCAGAATGTTTGTTTGTTTTTTACCTCCTGACCTTTGATCCCAGTGCAGAGATCAGATGGAGACGTTTAACGATGTTGGACAGTGAAGTGAAAAGTGAGAGAATTCTCATCAACTACAGTTCTACGAACTCTTCACTCATAGTTTTTGTAAACTTTATTAACACATGGGTCTAAATGACGTTTTACAGCCTTCTCTATGCAATCCGAAAGAAATTCTGCTAAAAATAATTGTCTAAATTTACTTTCTGGAGAATCTAAAGTTTTATTCAATATAACTTTTTATTACTTTTCAAAATGATTTAAAATATTACACTCAATATCTTGCACAATATTACTTATATTTTATTATCTATTAGGCACTGGTGTCAGTATTACTTCGTATACACTTAATCTTTATTATATTGTTTATATATGTTCATATATATAAAATGTATTTTCTTATTTTTCTGTTGTAATCTTTGATCAAACTCTGGAGCGAGAATTTCCTTCGTGATTGATAAAGTTTCTATTTTATCTATTGGCCTAAAAGTAGCTACATTCCTAAATACCACTGTAATCAGCTGATGAAATACAGACTCTGCATGCTTTTAACTGTAGAAGGTAAGACGAGATCCTGAAGACGTGACCTCAGGAGCAGCTTCAGCTGACTGAGACACCGTTGGGTCATAACAGAGATCAATGGGTTCATCGGGTTTGTGTCGAGAGCGTTTTTTCACTGTTCTTTGTGGGGTCGATGAGGTTATTACCCACAGAGGCATGTTTTGAAGCTGTCTCCGTGTCGAGATGCTTCAGGAAATATGAACTCAGATTACTGTAGAAACCTGCACAGTCAGCAGAACACATGATGCTATCGAGTTAGATAAGACCAACAACCTTTTGGGTTACTTTACAGCTGCTTGTTGAATCCATAAATAACAACCCCTCCCTGACTAGTGTAGGGTACTTAAAGTGACAGTGAGGAACTTTTATCTGGTTGTGAACCAGTCTCAGTTTAATTCTGATGCTTCATGTGTTAAAGCTGCATTCTCTCTAATGTCCACCAGGGGGCGACTCCTCTGGTTGTATAGAAGTCTATGAGAAAATGACTCTACTTCTCTCTTGATTTATTACCTCAGTAAACATTGTAAACATGAGTTTATGGTCTCAATCTCTAGTTTCAAGTCTTCTTCAATACAGCATGATGTTCATTTAGTACATTATGGTCCATTTAGAGTCAAACACACCATAAAGCAGGGGATGCTTTAGGGCGGGGCTACACTGTGATTGACAGGTCTCTACCAGAGACGTATACGGCGTCTCTACATCACTCCTCCTCAGTCCAGATATGGTCACTTATGGGAAATATCTCAACATCCATCAGATGGATTGGCACAAATGTTGGTTCAGACATTCATGGTGCCCAGATGAAGATCCCTAACAGCTTTGGTGATCCTCTGAGTTTTCCTCTAGCGCCACCATGAGGTTGACATCTGTGGCTTTGAGTAGACTTGAGAAGCGTAACAAAAAAACGTGGGGGGTGACTCTTCTAAAAAGACTTCCTATGTGGATTGGCCTTTAGTCTACTTCAGTCCCAGTCTTGCTTGCTCCCCCTTACAGGAAGGGGGCCCAGTCGAGACCAGCTGCATTTCTAACTACATCGTCAGACTGATCCAATAGTTGGGGTCGCAGTATTGGTCTCAACACTCCTGACGCAGGAGAGGAGCGGAAGATGTTTGAAAAAAGAGCAAGCTTTTGAATGCATGACTTCTACTTGCGGTAGAGTACTTCCACGGTGTAGTATTAGTACTTTTACTGCAGTAAAGGATCCGAGTACTTCTACATGATGTCACAGAGTCCTGAGAGTCACTGTGAAGTAGTTCACTATGGATGTTGTTACAGTTGTTAACTCGCTCCATGTGTTTCACCGTCCTTCGGCAATACGTTTCTGATTAAGTCAATTTGTATAATTTGTGTGCATAAGGTCTGAACTCAATGTACAGATGACATCATGCTGTGGACGCTTTGAGCTCCGTCCTATAGAACGAAAACAAGCTGCGAGCACTTTAATATCAGCAGGAGACTTTCTTAAACAAAAGAGGAACCAAAACTGCCATTACTCTCTCTGATTTCCAAATATATCCGATTATTTATAGTTCTGTGACTTTAAAGTGTTGTGTACCAGCACACCGATTGAGCAATGTGACCTCTTTATCTTACCGTTCCTTTATCTTCTCAGATGTTAGAAGTCAAAGTCTGGTACAAGTCTTCCCTGTTGGCTTCTTGTTGTATGTTATAATATATACAGTATATATATGTATACATATACATACATACATATAGTAGTTGATATTTGCACACACATTTTAAAAGGCATGGCTGATTTATACATGTTTGTGTTATTTCATTGACAGAAATCAATGAATTAACAAAAAAGAAAATACAGTATATATGGCTGCAGGACTGTAATAAGCATTGTATCATTTAATTCTTAATTATACATTTTATTAAGACAAAAGTAGTGATTTTGATCCGTTTTTATATTTTGTGCAGGAAATGAGGAATAAAAATGTGTGTATTAGTCATAAGTACGAGAAAATGTCTCAATCTAGTGGAAAATAGTATAAAGCACAATTTTGAAGCCAGAGCTCTGGATGGAAACATGGAGACATGTTGTCCTTGGTCTTTGGTATTTTATCCACACTTTACTGTAGGATCATTGTAGGAGCTGAGGTTGAATTCTTCATGCCAGATTCATTAATTAACAAAGGCTCATCATTGGAAACTTAAAATGGTAAAAAATGTCCCCAGTGAAGCACAAGGGGTTAAACAGGTATTCAAGAGGCTCGTTTCCTGTCATTTAAATCAACAAAGTAAGAATTCAGATCCATGGAAGAATGTAACCTCCTGTAGCTCTGCTTAAACATCATGCACATTAGGAGGTGTTTTACAACCTCATCCTGAAACCTACAGGGGTCTTCATTCCTCAACAGACTCCATAGATCAGGGGTCTTCATTACTCAACAGAGTCCATAGATCAGGGGTCTTCATTCCTCAACAGAGTCCATAGATCAGGGGTCTTCATTCCTCAACAGAGTCCATAGATCAGGGGTCTTCATTCCTCAACAGAGTCCATAGATCAGGGGTCTTCATTCCTCAACAGAGTCCATAGATCAGGGGTCTTCATTCCTCAACAGACTCCATAGATCAGGGGTCTTCATTCCTCAACAGACTCCATAGGTCAGGGGTCTTCATTCCTCAACAGTCCATAGATCAGGGGTCTTCATTCCTCAACAGACTCCATAGATCAGGGGTCTTCATTCCTCAATAGACTCCATAGATCAGGGGTCTTCATTCCTCAACAGACTCCATAGATCAGGGGTCTTCATTCCTCAACAGACTCCATAGATCAGGGGTCTTCATTCCTCAACAGACTCCATAGATCAGGGGTCTTCATTCCTCAACAGACTCCATAGATCAGGGGTCTTCATTCCTCAACAGACTCCATAGATCAGGGGTCTTCATTCCTCAACAGAGTCCATAGATCAGGGGTCTTCATTCCTCAACAGACTCCATAGATCAGGGGTCTTCATTCCTCAACAGAGTCCATAGATCAGGGGTCTTCATTCCTCAACAGAGTCCATAGATCAGGGGTCTTCATTCCTCAACAGAGTCCATAGATCAGGGGTCTTCATTCCTCAACAGAGTCCATAGATCAGGGGTCTTCATTCCTCAACAGAGTCCATAGATCAGGGGTCTTCATTCCTCAACAGACTCCATAGATCAGGGGTCTTCATTCCTCAACAGACTCCATAGGTCAGGGGTCTTCATTCCTCAACAGAGTCCATAGGTCAGGGGTCTTCATTCCTCAACAGACTCCATAGATCAGGGGTCTTCATTCCTCAATAGACTCCATAGATCAGGGGTCTTCATTCCTCAACAGACTCCATAGATCAGGGGTCTTCATTCCTCAACAGACTCCATAGATCAGGGGTCTTCATTCCTCAACAGACTCCATAGATCAGGGGTCTTCATTCCTCAACAGAGTCCATAGATCAGGGGTCTTCATTCCTCAACAGACTCCATAGATCAGGGGTCTTCATTCCTCAACAGACTCCATAAACCAACAACTGGGGCTCCGGTCTTCCCAGTTTGCCGTCATGTCAACACAGAACAGATGCCCTCCAGATAAGCTCCTCCTGTACTGTCGGACACTCGAGGACTGACCTCTGGATTTGGGGGGTAAGTGCAGGTTGTGGTTCATCTTTCACGCTTCAGTCTGCGTGTTCTCTGATGTTCACAGAAACCAGTTAGTGATTGAAGAGCTAGGTGGAGCTGTGGAGACGTGAGTGTTTACATTAAATAAAAGATCATCAGAGAGCACAGAGAAACACATCACAATGAGCAAACACAAAGACAATATTGAGGATATCAGAGGCATGTTTGTCCCATAATACTCTCAAATAATATATATATACAAATATTCAAATAGTTCTAAGAAGCTGCAGCCACATCTCTCCATTTACTGTTATATATTCTGGCAGTGACGGTGTATTTAAATACAGTCAGTATGTGTTCTATTGCTCCTCTGTAACAGTAACTTGACAATTCCTTCTTAAGTGTCCTAAAGAAATACAGCCGTTTATGAGCTTTCTTCACCAGGACGGAGATGTGTGAGGACCACGTCAGGTTGTTTTTCAAACATCAACAATCATCTCGTTGAGCAGCAGGTTTCTCTCTTGAAGCAACTCTCTGCAAGGTTGTTGATTCCTTCTCTAGTCTCATTGTTATCATCAATTCACATTTGCAGTACTTTGTATTTGATATTTATGCTTATTGTGTGTACCACACAGCAGGCTGAGCTGTTTGAGTGCGTTTGCTTTTCTGATAGTTTTTGAGTAAATGTATCAGTCGTCTGTAGTCGGAGTCAAGGCGGAGTGTTGCCTTTATCCTTCACCAAAGTAAAGAATCACCAGCTGCCACTATAATGGAATAACGTTTATTATTTACATTTGTTATACTGACGAAAAAACACTTATTTTATATGGTCATATTCAGCTTTGTAAAGAAACAACTTTACTTTCATCATAAACGGAAATGTCTAACGATTAGTTCAGCTTTAAAAAGAAAATCAAGTCACACTTATGTTTTGGCCGTGTATTTACAGGATCTTTGAGAACACAGCGAGGCGCCGACCAGCGTGAGCTTCAATGCAAATCTATCAAGATTCAATTAATTCAATTTATACACCAAACGATTTCGGCTGTTTTGCCTTCATCGTGGTGTCTGAGGCTGTTTCCAGTTTATTTTTTATAGATTATATTTGTTCTCAAATAACAGGATTTTTTAGAACAATTTGATGTGTTCGGTTCAAACGCAGATGGACTCTGGAATGAGTTACAGTATGGGTGATTCTTACATGAAAGAGAAGTCTGAATTTGATTGCTTACATTGAAAACTGAATATTGAACCTTTTGTTTTCTCTGTTTATGGTCATTGAGTTTCTCTCTCCTCTTGCTTCTCGTCAGTTCTTAACCATCAGCAGATGTTCATTTAAACAGTCAAACAGCCCACATAGTTCTAATTTACACACTAATGTCACACTCACAGAATACATCATAATGTACAGAGTCATGACAACACAGCAACACTTTGTATATAAATGGACATCAAATCATTGAATATTGAATTGCTATCAGTGGTTCTCAAACACTATATTAAAATAGACGTTGGTATATTTCAACCTGTTTTCTCATGTGTTTGTGTGAAGGTGACTAATGGAGACAACAGTGTTTTAAACTGGTCCGGTGTTGAAGGAGAACGCTGCAGACGGCAGCCGCTAAACGGGCTGTAAAGAAATCGTTCGGGGCGACTCCTCAGCGTTATTTACGTCCACTAAAAGCTCTCCAACTTTCACTCACGTTTTCACCGTTGTCTTCCAGCAACAAAGTCACATGACACAACAACAGACAGAGAAATAAAGGAAAGGGTTTTATTTCCCCTTAGGGTTGTTTCCATAATGTTGTCAGACACTTATAATCACAATCTGAGTCCGTCGGTGGCAAAAAGAAGCACTTTTTAGTGGACGTAAATGACAGTGAGGAGGTTTTCTTTACCTCTCTGTTTGTTATTGTGTCATGTGACTTGTTGCCGCTGAAGACAACAGAAATGTGACAGTTGGAGAGAGGAGTGCCGGTGTTGTCGGAGTTTGTTGTGTTGGAGAACAGAAAGCGTAGCTCAGTGTCATCTAAAAAGATTTTCAATGTCGAGGCGGAATAATAAGAGGATTTCAAAATGTTGATATGACGCAACGTTTAGGAACGAGACTTCTCAGAACGAGACTTCTCCTCGAGCGAGACACACAATAGCAGACAGATCGGATCGAGCTAAAGACACTTGTCAGTGGCAACAACAACCACTTTTAGTGGACGTAAATGTCACTGGAGAGAGTACATTGTGGCCCATTTGTGCAGCTTTCTCCTTCAGTACCGGACCAGTTTAAAGACCTGTTGTGCCCAGTAGCTTCTTAGTCACAGAAACATGAGAAACTAGAGTCTGCGCTGAAAAATACCGACGTAACCATTTAAAGACACTATTAAAGGGTTTGGTTCACCCAGATAACTACTCATCTTTGTTGCTGAAATGCATGAAAGTCAATGGCACATCATTTCTCGTGCACCTCCTGTAAATACCACTGAACAAGTAAAAGACAACACGTCATCATGACATATATATTTGGTCCTCTGTGTGCTCCACATGCGCTCACATCAACAATACACAGAGCAGAGAACCCGTGTCATGTGACTGCAGCTGTTGTCTGCTGAAATAGCCTCGTTCCTCACCGTTGACGTACCGCTTCACCGGCCCGCGGCTTGTAAACGGATGCTTCGGGTGGCGTGCGGCGGTGAAGCCCCCCGTGTTTTCCTCTTCTCTCCTCTCAGGACTTCATCGATAGTATGTGCAGACTTCTATATTTGGCTGAGTGAACTCTGCTCAACTCATTGTCAAAACAACGGGCTAATCCTGGCCAACAGGTGCGACACACACACACACACACACACACACACACACACACAGCGTCACAAACTTGGAGCGACCCGGTTGCCAAGCGAAGTGGAGGGTCACGCTTTCCAAAACCAGCCCGAGAATGCTGGGGGTCAAATGTCAGAGCGATGTTTCACCAACGGGGGGTTCTACCGATTCTACCAGGAGAAACAGCTCAGAAGAAACTAACGAAGAATACGTTACTTTACTTATAGGATCACCAGATACATCTGAGGGGTCGAGAAAGGATTAATAGAGGAGGAGGAAGAAGAGGAGGAAGATGGTGAAGATGTAGAGGAAGAAGAAGAAGAAATATTTTGACCTCTGGACCTCAGAACTGTTATTTAAATGAAACCATCTGAGAACCTTTATAAACTGATATTTGAAATGTGACCAAAAGCCCCAATTTGAGGCTGATTCTTATGACATCTGTAACCAGTAAAGTAACCAATAACTACAGCTGTCAGATAAATAGTGCAGCAGAAAGTGCAATATTAGAAGTATAAAGTATACTGCAGCCTGGTCAGCAGCCCTGTGACGTTCTACACGTCTAACAGATTCATAACTACATAACGAACACACTTATTTTAACCCAAACTAAAACGTGCCGTTTCCTGTGAAATAGGAAGTTTATTTTGAAAAAAATAAAACAGTGTGATGAGTGGAAATTGACGGGTGCACGAAGCGCATCATGGTTTCGAGTTGGGAGTGAGAATGTGTTGAAAGTAACATAAAAATGTAAGTACTCCAGTAAAGAGCAGGTGAACTGGTCTTCACTTCCCAGACAGTTCCTCACACCACTGACCATCTACTGCAGACATCCAGGTGGTGTTAATGCACTTGTCTCGCTGGTTAGATCAAAACATCACGGCTACATAAAGCACTCGACCAGCACGACTGCCTCTTGAAGAGCGGCTCAGAGACGATTGGCGGGTCTGAGCCGCCGCTCCGTCCAGCCTGTGTTCCCACGCCACCTGATGGGTGTTTGCTCTACTGTGAGGGGCCGCCGTCGGGGGTCTTGGTCTCTGAGCCCGAGCCGTTGGATGTGACCTCCAGGCGAGGCTGGCTGTGAGGGCGGCTGGACGGCAGCTCTGCCCTCTTCTGCTCCGCTGCTGCAGGGTGGACGGCGGTGGAGACGACGGTCTCCATCCGACTGGCTCGGTAGATGCTCACCTGTAAAAACAAAAGTCAGAGATGGATTCATTCATGGGAAGAAGAGTCGTGAGTTTAATACCACCTTCTTTTTCTTAAAAGTTACTACATGGAACTTTCATTTAGTGGTGATTCTGTCGCCCCCTGTGGACTACAGTGGTAGTGACTCTGAGCACCAGACTCCCTTTAGAAAACCTCTCATTTTACTGCAGCAGGTCTGACAGTCTGCTCCTCTCAGTCCTGGTTCTGGTTCTCCCGTTGCCTCCCTTCCCTCCACCGGGTCCAGCAATACGTCCTGGGTCTCCAGCAGTGTGGTGTCGGTGTTGGCTCCCAGAGAGGAGAAGCTCTGCTCCTGGAGGAGGAGGAGGAGGAGGAGGAGGAGGAGGAGGAGGAGACGCTGCTGCCGGGAGGATCTGGGTCTGTCCACGGTGGACCGGTCTCTGCTGGAGGATCTGGGTCTGTCCACGGTGGACCGGTCTCTGCTGGAGGATCTGGGTCTGTCCACGGTGGACCGGTCTCTGCTGGAGGATCTGGGTCTGTCCACGGTGGACCGGTCTCTGCTGGAGGATCTGGGTCTGTCCATGGTGGACCGGTCTCTGCTGGAGGATCTGGGTCTGTCCACGGTGGACCGGTCTCTGCTGGAGGATCTGGTCTGTCCACGGTGGACCGGTCTCTGCTGGAGTCTGAGCTGAAGGAGGTTCTGGTGAACCTGCATGATTTCATCTGATTTCACCAGAATCCGACCCGGTGGCTCTGGTATTTCTTTGCCCTGAATCCAGTACACTGCATCTTTTAATTCTCCCTCAGAACCAGAACCCTCTCGTGTGTCTTACCCTCACCTGTGTCTGCAGGTAGCGCGGTGACTTGAGCTCCAGCTCCTCCTTTCCATCGGTGGGAGCACAGCAACAAAACACCTGCTGGAAACCTGCTCTGAACCTGCCGAGTGGACGACAAAATATTTCACAACAGGGCGGATTAAAGAGGGATTACACACACAAACACGGATTACATACCACACGAGCAGACAGAAACAGACAGCTAGTCATCTTGACCCCTCCTACCTGCTGTTGAGGCAGTAGTAGATGATGGGGTTGTACATGGTGGAGCTCATGGCCAGCCACATGATGGCCAGGTACACCTGCTGCATGTAGCGCTGCTCAAACAACTCGGGGAAGAACTGGTGCAGCAGGAAGTAGATGTGATACGGAAGCCAGCACACGGCGAACGTACACACGACCACGATCATCATCTTCACCACCTGCCGCAGAAAACACACAGAGTACGGCGGGTTTAGAATAATCTATTCACTGTTTTGGTTTTCATGGGGGGGATTAAAAAACCATTAAACTAAATGAGCGAAAGAGCACAGCAGACAAAAGTGTGTGTGTGTGTGTGTGTGTGTGTGTTGGCATCACCTTGCGTTTGGCTATCAGCTGTTCTTTGTAGCGTTGAGAGGAGTCTCCGGGAATCTCGCTTGCCCAGAGGGTGACACCCACGATCGTGTACGCGCATCCCATGATGCCGAGGGGCAGGAAGTAGATCAGCAGTGTCACACACACGTAGTATCTGGAGATGAGAGGAGGTTAGGGAAGATGTATTGATGATGTGTCGTGTTGATCTGGCAGTGTTAAGACACAGAGGTTCCACTATTTCTGTGTGTAACGTGTTTCATTTCCTGCATTATAGTCGTAATATTATTATAGTAGATTAGTTATTTAATGAGAATAAAGTCTTATTTTTCATGAAACCAACAACCTGTCCTGTAGTCTGTTGTCATGTTATTGCTCTCCTGTATATGTCCCCTGCGTAATGAAACCCCCCCTAATGTCCCCCTAATGTCCCCTAATGTCCCCCTCCTGGTCTCAACCAACACAGCAAACTTTATTGCTCCTTTCAATCTGGACAAAGGCAGTGCAGACCACATCCAGTCCTTCTGTTCTTAACTTTCTTACATATAATATTCGCAGGCGAGTATTTTTCATTTCTCTTTTTGCTTCTACTGTTTGAAAACTTTACACTCTGCCAACTGAGATCTGTGTGATGTCTCCTATCAGATCATGGACTATATGTTTACATGAATAAACACACACACACACACACACACACACACACACACACACACACACACACACACACACTTGAATACACACACACCAACATATGGAAATGGTTTCTCATCTCCGGAGCTCAGCCCAAAGAAATCCGGCCCACTAAATGAAAGATGCTTTAATCTGCAGAGAGGTAGAGCCGGTGTGTTCTGGAGGCCGTCAGAGATGACATAAGACTCATTTTGGATGCAAATTCATCAAATGCGCATTTTTTTCACACTTTTAGCGCCGCAGATTATTTCCTGAAGAAATTGAGGACGACCTTCACAGACGTCACCTGAACAGGAAGGAGTCATTTCAGCTGCAGGGTCTGTTTATTTCATATATTAAATAAATCCCTCAAAAGAATGATTAATGCACTGGACTTCCAGGCTGCAGCAGGTATCCTGAACTGTATTACCCACAAGGGTGTGTTGCAGCCACAGGATATATATATATATATATATATGTATAATAAGCATGGAATACTACTCATCATCATATTTAATATACCAGCAGCCTAAAAATATTCATTTTTAAGGGACTAAGATATCAATAAACACCTGAGCAGCCCATGTTTACCAAATAAACCCAGTATGTCCATTTGGCTGAAAGCTGATTATTGTAGCCTTGAGGAAACTTTTTGGGGAAGAAAAACTAATTTCCTTTCTTCAACCTCCGGTTCTCCTGAATGAGTCGATGCTTCATGTGTTAAAGCCCGTTTCAAGTCTTCTTCAATACAGCATGATGTTCATTTAGTAGATTATGGTCCATTTAGAGTCAAACAGACCGTAAAGCAGGGGATGCTTTAGGGCGGGGCTACACAGTGATTGACAGGTCTCTACGTCACTCCTCCTCAGTCCAGGTATGGTCACTTCCTGTTAATTGGCTGCCAAAAAAACAACATGGCGACGACCGTAATCCAAGATGGCGACGGCCAAAACGCAGACCATAAACCAATGTGTGACGTCACGCCGACTACGTGCACTTCTTATGTACAGTCGGTGCTTAAAAATCAATGAATGGTTCAGGTTTTCAGAGGCCTAATATTCTGCGTCGCCCCTTTCAGGTACTCACATCTTCTTGAAGTCCACCGTGGTGTATTCGGGCCAGTCGATGTAGCAGACCGTGCGTCCCGGCAGCAGCGCGGTGGACGAGAAGTAGTACTGAGGGAAAGCCAGCAGCAGAGCCAGCATCCAGACCACCGTGATCACCACCCGGGTCTCTGTGGAGGTCAGCCTCAGCTGCAGCGGGTGGATGATCGCCATGTATCTAACATGTGGGGACATGTTCTGTTACACTACATATTGTAAATAATTTCCATTATTTTGCACCATTTTTCAAAGCTTTAATTTCCCTGATCTCTTCCAGGCAGCCATTGGTTTCTACTCATTTCACAGCGGTGTGAAAGTCAACTAGCAGAGACCTGAAACCAGCTTTAAATAGGGGATCAACAATTTGCGTTTTTACACATAATATTGTGTTTCTGTACAATTTTTAATATTCCCAGTTGTTGCATTCAAGGACATTTTAGATCTGCCAATTGTCAGATTTTTTTAATTAACTTGATCTTTTTCACAACATTGATTAGATGCACCGCCCAAGACGTTCGCTATCGTCACCGCTCTCAACCACCATCTGAGATCATGTACAGTAAGTGTCCATGACATGTTGTAATGAACTGAAACATGACCTGGAAGCTAGAAAATCAATATGAAGACTTCTAATATTCTTTTTCAGTCCAGTATTTTGGCAATTCATGAAATAGTCCTGAAATGCATCTATTAAAGTAGAATAAGATGGTGAACATGGTAAACATTATACCTACTAAACATCAGCATGTTAGCATTGTTACTGTGAGCATGCTAGCGTTAAGTACAGCCTCACAGAACTACTAGAATGGCTGCAGAACATAGAACAATGTAAGTGAGAAACTATGAAAACAGCCTTTATATTAAATAACGTCTCCTCGATATTGCACCAATATAAGCGATCTTCTCTATTTAGCCTCCGGGTTCACACTCTCATTTTGATTTCAGTCCTGTGGTGGAAAGATTTCTGGCTTCTGTAGGATTTAAGATGTTTAGTTGCAGTATAAACACGTTCATCTAAATACATATAGTCTCATTACACACACACACACACACATACACACACACACACACACACACCTGTCCAGAGCGATGGCCGTCATGGAGTAAATGCTGGCAAATATGGCTGCAATGGGGAAGAAGTTGTGGAAGCGGCAGTACACCAAACCAAAGTACCACTCGTTGTGAACAGCGTAGGTGAAGTTGATCACCGTGTTGAATGCTGACATGGCGGCCTCGGCTAAGGCCAGGTTCACCTGCAGGAGAGCGAAGGAAGAGTTGTTTACCTCAAAACCTACAAACGGGACGTAAAAACCATCTCTCTGCATTATCTGGTGGAAGAGAAACTTCATGACTTGTCTTCTTCATGCAAAAGACATGTTGGAGTTAAAACAACGACTTTTCTTTGATAATGAAGACCAGTCTGTCATTTTATATCTACTTGCACCACATGTAACCCTGACCAGGGTTTCTGCAGGTTCACCAAGTTGACTTTAAGACCATCTAACAAATGTCTGTCTCTCTCTCTCTCTCTCTCTCTCTCTCTCTCTCTCCCTCGCTGTCTCTGTCTCTCTCTGTCTCTCTCTCTCTCTCTCTGTCTCTCTCTCTGTCTGTCTCTCTCTCTCTCTCTCTCTCTGTCTCTCTCTCTGTCTCTCTCTCTCTCTCTCTGTCTCTCTCTCTCTCTCTAGTCAAACAAAAGATTTTCAAGCAAAAATGACAAAATTAGCTTCAGAAATATGATGATTTTATGCTTTTCTTTGTCTTGTGTGACAGTAAATTTAAGATCTTTTGGATTTTGGGACTTCTGGTTTCACAAAACGAGCAATAAGAGGAGGTCTTTTTAGGCTTTAGGACATTTCTTTGATTTTAGATGTGTCACTATTTTATAGACCAAATTATTAATTATGAAAATAATCATAAAACTACTTGTATTTTTTTTTTAACAGACACTAATATGTTGGAAAAGGTAAATTGAGTGAAGACTTTGAACCCCTTTCGCTTCCTGGTATTTTTCAGTCATTCGATGCATCATGTTACTGATCAAATGATCAGAGACATTTAAAGTATTCCTCCATGATGCTCTCCAGAGAGTCAAACACTAACAACCAGTGGCGGCTGGTGGAAAATGTTCTTGGTAGGGCTGTGCCACATCCAATCAATTTCAGCAAACATCCCAGAATGATTTAATGCAAACAAATTAAGGTATCAGACGCGCATTACTACTTTGCAGTTAAATATTTAACATTTATTCCAACACGAAAAAAAGCAGTAAATAACACTTTCACAAACTCTTATTTTAGTCACCCTCACAGGGAATTCAGTATAATATAATATATATAACATATAATAATATTCTGTATAATATAATAATATATATGTCATATAATAATATTCACTATAAATATATGTCATATAATAATATTCACTATAATATAAAACACACACACACACACACACATATATATATATATATATATATATATATATATATATATATATATATATATATATATATATATATAACTATATATCCATTTCTCAGACAGGTGCTTCATGTCCCTCACTCCCTAACTGTCCATGCTGGATCTGTCCCCGTTGTTTTAAAAAGATAAATAAGTTATTATCATGACGTCATCCAGCTAGTCAAACCTGTCTGGTGTACAGCTAGTAGAGAAGCTTCATGTACTGCTTCTCTTTCCTGCTAGTCTGCTGTCTGATTGTGAGGTCAGGCTGATCTGGGATCAGCTCTTTCAGTAGTTTCTCCTCTCAGTTCTCCTCTCAAACGGGTCTTGGAGGAGTAGTGCTCACACTGGCGCT
>JAVDOI010000069.1:783603-788796 GCA_032191485.1 Leptoclinus maculatus | reverse complement strand
GCTGCTTTTTCGTGTGAGAAAAAGGCAAAATTGAAGAAGAGATGCACACAAAGAGGTGGGTAACAGTAAAAAGGGAAAAAATAATCAATCAATATTTTCTTCTTTTTGGAATGGTAATCAATGAACTGGTTTAGGTTCGTTAATGTTTTGCGATTGACCTACTGATCGTATATTTTAGTTATTTTCAAGCCGGTTCCAACCCAAAAGGTCAGAGTTCTCTGTGAAGAAAAGTAACGTTTAATTCACCATTTACCCTACTCTCTTGACCATTCAAAGAACTGCTTCATTTTTTTAAATCGGGGTCCCTTTGAACATAAAATGAGATTTCTTAAACATGAACGTGTCCTAAATGTACTGTAAAAGGCTGCAATTTTTGACAGCTTTTAAAGGAATATGTGTTGGAGACAAACTTGCTTACGGCCATACCTCTCTCATCGCGCCCGATCTCGTCTGATCTCGGAAGCTAAGCAGAGTCGGGCCTGGTTAGTACTTGGATGGGAGACCGCCTGGGAATACCAGGTGCTGTAAGCCTTTTCACTTCTCTCTCCATAAGGCAGAGGACACTGCTGCTTTTTCACTTGAGAAATGTGTGAGAAAAAGGCAAGATTGAAGAAGAGATGCACACAAAGAGGTGGGTAACAGTAAAAAGGGAAAAAAGAATCAATCAATATTTTCTTCTTTTTGGAATGGTAATCAATGAACTGGTTTCGGTTCGTTAATGTTTTGCAATTGACCTACTGATCGTATATTTTAGTTATTTTCAAGCCGGTTCCAACCCAAAAGGTCAGAGTTCTCTGTGAAGAAAAGTAAAGTTTAATTCACCATTTACCCTACTCTCTTGACCATTCAAAGAAGTGCTTCATTTTTTTAAATCGGGGTCCCTTTGAACATAAAATTAGATTTCTTAAACATGAACGTGTCCTAAATGTACTGTAAAAGGCTGCAATTTTTGACAGCTTTTAAAGGAATATGTGTTGGAGACAAACTTGCTTACGGCCATACCTCTCTCATCGCGCCCGATCTCGTCTGATCTCGGAAGCTAAGCAGAGTCGGGCCTGGTTAGTACTTGGATGGGAGACCGCCTGGGAATACCAGGTGCTGTAAGCCTTTTCACTTCTCTCTCCATAAGGCAGAGGACACTGCTGCTTTTTCGTGTGAGAAAAAGGCAAGATTGAAGAAGAGATGCACACAAAGAGGTGGGTAACAGTAAAAAGGGAAAAAATAATCAATCAATATTTTATTCTTTTTGGAATGGTAATCAATGAACTGGTTTAGGTTCGTTAATGTTTTGCGATTGACCTACTGATCGTATTTTAGTTATTTTCAAGCCTGTTCCAACCCAAAAGGTCAGAGTTCTCTGTGAAGAAAAGTAACGTTTAATTCACCATGTACCCTACTCTCTTGACCATTCAAAGAACTGCTTCATTTTTTTAAATCGGGGTCCCTTTGAACATAAAATGAGATTTCTTAAACATGAACGTGTCCTAAATGTACTGTAAAAGGCTGCAATTTTTGACAGCTTTTAAAGGAATATGTGTTGGAGACAAACTTGCTTACGGCCATACCTCTCTCATCGCGCCCGATCTCGTCTGATCTCGGAAGCTAAGCAGAGTCGGGCCTGGTTAGTACTTGGATGGGAGACCGCCTGGGAATACCAGGTGCTGTAAGCCTTTTAACTTCTCTCTCCATAAGGCAGAGGACACTGCTGCTTTTTCGTGTGAGAAAAAGGCAAGATTGAAGAAGAGATGCACACAAAGAGGTGGGTAACAGTAAAAAGGGAAAAAAGAATCAATCAATATTTTCTTCTTTTTGGAATGGTAATCAATGAACTGGTTTAGGTTCGTTAATGTTTTGCGATTGACCTACTGATCGTATATTTTAGTTATTTTCAAGCCGGTTCCAACCCAAAAGGTCAGAGTTCTCTGTGAAGAAAAGTAACGTTTAATTCGCCATTTACCCTACTCTCTTGACCATTCAAAGAACTGCTTCATTTTTTTAAATCGGGGTCCCTTTGAACATAAAATGAGATTTCTTAAACATGAACGTGTCCTAAATGTACTGTAAAAGACTGCAATTTTTGACAGCTTTTAAAGGAATATGTGTTGGAGACAAACTTGCTTACGGCCATACCTCTCTCATCGCGCCCGATCTCGTCTGATCTCGGAAGCTAAGCAGAGTCGGGCCTGGTTAGTACTTGGATGGGAGACCGCCTGGGAATACCAGGTGCTGTAAGCCTTTTCACTTCTCTCTCCATAAGGCAGAGGACACTGCTGCTTTTTCGTGTGAGAAAAAGGCAAGATTGAAGAAGAGATGCACACAAAGAGGTGGGTAACAGTAAAAAGGGAAAAAATAATCAATCAATATTTTATTCTTTTTGGAATGGTAATCATTGAACTGGTTTAGGTTCGTTAATGTTTTGCGATTGACCTACTGATCGTATTTTAGTTATTTTCAAGCCTGTTCCAACCCAAAAGGTCAGAGTTCTCTGTGAAGAAAAGTAAAGTTTAATTCACCATGTACCCTACTCTCTTGACCATTCAAAGAACTGCTTCATTTTTTTAAATCGGGGTCCCTTTGAACATAAAATGAGATTTCTTAAACATGAACGTGTCCTAAATGTACTGTAAAAGGCTGCAATTTTTGACAGCTTTTAAAGGAATATGTGTTGGAGACAAACTTGCTTACGGCCATACCTCTCTCATCGCGCCCGATCTCGTCTGATCTCGGAAGCTAAGCAGAGTCGGGCCTGGTTAGTACTTGGATGGGAGACCGCCTGGGAATACCAGGTGCTGTAAGCCTTTTAACTTCTCTCTCCATAAGGCAGAGGACACTGCTGCTTTTTCGTGTGAGAAAAAGGCAAGATTGAAGAAGAGATGCACACAAAGAGGTGGGTAACAGTAAAAAGGGAAAAAAGAATCAATCAATATTTTCTTCTTTTTGGAATGGTAATCAATGAACTGGTTTAGGTTCGTTAATGTTTTGCGATTGACCTACTGATCGTATATTTTAGTTATTTTCAAGCCGGTTCCAACCCAAAAGGTCAGAGTTCTCTGTGAAGAAAAGTAACGTTTAATTCACCATTTACCCTACTCTCTTGACCATTCAAAGAACTGCTTCATTTTTTTAAATCGGGGTCCCTTTGAACATAAAATGAGATTTCTTAAACATGAACGTGTCCTAAATGTACTGTAAAAGACTGCAATTTTTGACAGCTTTTAAAGGAATATGTGTTGGAGACAAACTTGCTTACGGCCATACCTCTCTCATCGCGCCCGATCTCGTCTGATCTCGGAAGCTAAGCAGAGTCGGGCCTGTTTAGTACTTGGATGGGAGACAGCCTGGGAATACCAGGTGCTGTAAGCCTTTTCACTTCTCTCTCCATAAGGCAGAGGACACTGCTGCTTTTTCACTTGAGAAATGTGTGAGAAAAAGGCAAGATTGAAGAAGAGATGCACACAAAGAGGTGGGTAACAGTAAAAAGGGAAAAAAGAATCAATCAATATTTTCTTCTTTTTGGAATGGTAATCAATGAACTGGTTTCGGTTCGTTAATGTTTTGCAATTGACCTACTGATCGTATATTTTAGTTATTTTCAAGCCGGTTCCAACCCAAAAGGTCAGAGTTCTCTGTGAAGAAAAGTAAAGTTTAATTCACCATTTACCCTACTCTCTTGACCATTCAAAGAAGTGCTTCATTTTTTTAAATCGGGGTCCCTTTGAACATAAAATGAGATTTCTTAAACATGAAGGTGTCCTAAATGTACTGTAAAAGGCTGCAATTTTTGACAGCTTTTAAAGGAATATGTGTTGGAGACAAACTTGCTTACGGCCATACCTCTCTCATCGCGCCCGATCTCGTCTGATCTCGGAAGCTAAGCAGAGTCGGGCCTGGTTAGTACTTGGATGGGAGACCGCCTGGGAATACCAGGTGCTGTAAGCCTTTTCACTTCTCTCTCCATAAGGCAGAGGACACTGCTGCTTTTTCACTTGAGAAATGTGTGAGAAAAAGGCAAGATTGAAGAAGAGATGCACACAAAGAGGTGGGTAACAGTAAAAAGGGAAAAAAGAATCAATCAATATTTTCTTCTTTTTGGAATGGTAATCAATGAACTGGTTTAGGTTCGTTAATGTTTTGCGATTGACCTACTGATCGTATTTTAGTTATTTTCAAGCCTGTTCCAACCCAAAAGGTCAGAGTTCTCTGTGAAGAAAAGTAAAGTTTAATTCACCATGTACCCTACTCTCTTGACCATTCAAAGAAGTGCTTCATTTTTTTAAATCGGGGTCCCTTTGAACATAAAATGAGATTTCTTAAACATGAACGTGTCCTAAATGTACTGTAAAAGACTGCAATTTTTGACAGCTTTTAAAGGAATATGTGTTGGAGACAAACTTGCTTACGGCCATACCTCTCTCATCGCGCCCGATCTCGTCTGATCTCGGAAGCTAAGCAGAGTCGGGCCTGGTTAGTACTTGGATGGGAGACCGCCTGGGAATACCAGGTGCTGTAAGCCTTTTCACTTCTCTCTCCATAAGGCAGAGGACACTGCTGCTTTTTCACTTGAGAAATGTGTGAGAAAAAGGCAAGATTGAAGAAGAGATGCACACAAAGAGGTGGGTAACAGTAAAAAGGGAAAAAAGAATCAATCAATATTTTCTTCTTTTTGGAATGGTAATCAATGAACTGATTTAGGTTCGTTAATGTTTTGCGATTGACCTACTGATCGTATTTTAGTTATTTTCAAGCCTGTTCCAACCCAAAAGGTCAGAGTTCTCTGTGAAGAAAAGTAAAGTTTAATTCACCATTTACCCTACTCTCTTGACCATTCAAAGAAGTGCTTCATTTTTTTAAATCGGGGTCCCTTTGAACATAAAATGAGATTTCTTAAACATGAACGTGTCCTAAATGTACTGTAAAAGACTGCAATTTTTGACAGCTTTTAAAGGAATATGTGTTGGAGACAATCTTGCTTACGGCCATACCTCTCTCATCGCGCCCGATCTCGTCTGATCTCGGAAGCTAAGCAGAGTCGGGCCTGGTTAGTACTTGGATGGGAGACCGCCTGGGAATACCAGGTGCTGTAAGCCTTTTCACTTCTCTCTCCATAAGGCAGAGGACACTGCTGCTTTTTCACTTGAGAAATGTGTGAGAAAAAGGCAAGATTGAAGAAGACATGCACACAAAGAGGTGGGT
>JAVDOI010000069.1:766103-771103 GCA_032191485.1 Leptoclinus maculatus | reverse complement strand
GTTAGTACTTGGATGGGAGACCGCCTGGGAATACCAGGTGCTGTAAGGCTTTTCACTTCTCTCTCCATAAGGCAGAGGACACTGCTGCTTTTTCACTTGAGAAATGTGTGAGAAAAAGGCAAGATTGAAGAAGAGATGCACACAAAGAGGTGGGTAACAGTAAAAAGGGAAAAAATAATCAATCAATATTTTCTTCTTTTTGGAATGGTAATCAATGAACTGGTTTAGGTTCGTTAATGTTTTGCGATTGACCTACTGATCGTATATTTTAGTTATTTTCAAGCCGGTTCCAACCCAAAAGGTCAGAGTTCTCTGTGAAGAAAAGTAACGTTTAATTCGCCATTTACCCTACTCTCTTGACCATTCAAAGAACTGCTTCATTTTTTTAAATCGGGGTCCCTTTGAACATAAAATGAGATTTCTTAAACATGAACGTGTCCTAAATGTACTGTAAAAGACTGCAATTTTTGACAGCTTTTAAAGGAATATGTGTTGGAGACAAACTTGCTTACGGCCATACCTCTCTCATCGCGCCCGATCTCGTCTGATCTCGGAAGCTAAGCAGAGTCGGGCCTGGTTAGTACTTGGATGGGAGACCGCCTGGGAATACCAGGTGCTGTAAGCCTTTTCACTTCTCTCTCCATAAGGCAGAGGACACTGCTGCTTTTTCACTTGAGAAATGTGTGAGAAAAAGGCAAGATTGAAGAAGAGATGCACACAAAGAGGTGGGTAACAGTAAAAAGGGAAAAAATAATCAATCAATATTTTATTCTTTTTGGAATGGTAATCAATGAACTGGTTTAGGTTCGTTAATGTTTTGCGATTGACCTACTGATCGTATTTTAGTTATTTTCAAGCCTGTTCCAACCCAAAAGGTCAGAGTTCTCTGTGAAGAAAAGTAAAGTTTAATTCACCATGTACCCTACTCTCTTGACCATTCAAAGAACTGCTTCATTTTTTTAAATCGGGGTCCCTTTGAACATAAAATGAGATTTCTTAAACATGAACGTGTCCTAAATGTACTGTAAAAGGCTGCAATTTTTGACAGCTTTTAAAGGAATATGTGTTGGAGACAAACTTGCTTACGGCCATACCTCTCTCATCGCGCCCGATCTCGTCTGATCTCGGAAGCTAAGCAGAGTCGGGCCTGGTTAGTACTTGGATGGGAGACCGCCTGGGAATACCAGGTGCTGTAAGCCTTTTAACTTCTCTCTCCATAAGGCAGAGGACACTGCTGCTTTTTCGTGTGAGAAAAAGGCAAGATTGAAGAAGAGATGCACACAAAGAGGTGGGTAACAGTAAAAAGGGAAAAAAGAATCAATCAATATTTTCTTCTTTTTGGAATGGTAATCAATGAACTGGTTTAGGTTCGTTAATGTTTTGCGATTGACCTACTGATCGTATATTTTAGTTATTTTCAAGCCGGTTCCAACCCAAAAGGTCAGAGTTCTCTGTGAAGAAAAGTAACGTTTAATTCGCCATTTACCCTACTCTCTTGACCATTCAAAGAACTGCTTCATTTTTTTAAATCGGGGTCCCTTTGAACATAAAATGAGATTTCTTAAACATGAACGTGTCCTAAATGTACTGTAAAAGACTGCAATTTTTGACAGCTTTTAAAGGAATATGTGTTGGAGACAAACTTGCTTACGGCCATACCTCTCTCATCGCGCCCGATCTCGTCTGATCTCGGAAGCTAAGCAGAGTCGGGCCTGGTTAGTACTTGGATGGGAGACCGCCTGGGAATACCAGGTGCTGTAAGCCTTTTCACTTCTCTCTCCATAAGGCAGAGGACACTGCTGCTTTTTCACTTGAGAAATGTGTGAGAAAAAGGCAAGATTGAAGAAGAGATGCACACAAAGAGGTGGGTAACAGTAAAAAGGGAAAAAAGAATCAATCAATATTTTCTTCTTTTTGGAATGGTAATCAATGAACTGGTTTCGGTTCGTTAATGTTTTGCAATTGACCTACTGATCGTATATTTTAGTTATTTTCAAGCCGGTTCCAACCCAAAAGGTCAGAGTTCTCTGTGAAGAAAAGTAAAGTTTAATTCACCATTTACCCTACTCTCTTGACCATTCAAAGAAGTGCTTCATTTTTTTAAATCGGGGTCCCTTTGAACATAAAATGAGATTTCTTAAACATGAACGTGTCCTAAATGTACTGTAAAAGGCTGCAATTTTTGACAGCTTTTAAAGGAATATGTGTTGGAGACAAACTTGCTTACGGCCATACCTCTCTCATCGCGCCCGATCTCGTCTGATCTCGGAAGCTAAGCAGAGTCGGGCCTGGTTAGTACTTGGATGGGAGACCGCCTGGGAATACCAGGTGCTGTAAGCCTTTTCACTTCTCTCTCCATAAGGCAGAGGACACTGCTGCTTTTTCGTGTGAGAAAAAGGCAAGATTGAAGAAGAGATGCACACAAAGAGGTGGGTAACAGTAAAAAGGGAAAAAATAATCAATCAATATTTTCTTCTTTTTGGAATGGTAATCAATGAACTGGTTTAGGTTCGTTAATGTTTTGCGATTGACCTACTGATCGTATTTTAGTTATTTTCAAGCCTGTTCCAACCCAAAAGGTCAGAGTTCTCTGTGAAGAAAAGTAAAGTTTAATTCACCATGTACCCTACTCTCTTGACCATTCAAAGAAGTGCTTCATTTTTTTAAATCGGGGTCCCTTTGAACATAAAATGAGATTTCTTAAACATGAACGTGTCCTAAATGTACTGTAAAAGACTGCAATTTTTGACAGCTTTTAAAGGAATATGTGTTGGAGACAAACTTGCTTACGGCCATACCTCTCTCATCGCGCCCGATCTCGTCTGATCTCGGAAGCTAAGCAGAGTCAGGCCTGGTTAGTACTTGGATGGGAGACCGCCTGGGAATACCAGGTGCTGTAAGCCTTTTCACTTCTCTCTCCATAAGGCAGAGGACACTGCTGCTTTTTCACTTGAGAAATGTGTGAGAAAAAGGCAAGATTGAAGAAGAGATGCACACAAAGAGGTGGGTAACAGTAAAAAGGGAAAAAAGAATCAATCAATATTTTCTTCTTTTTGGAATGGTAATCAATGAACTGATTTAGGTTCGTTAATGTTTTGCGATTGACCTACTGATCGTATTTTAGTTATTTTCAAGCCGGTTCCAACCCAAAAGGTCAGAGTTCTCTGTGAAGAAAAGTAAAGTTTAATTCACCATGTACCCTACTCTCTTGACCATTCAAAGAAGTGCTTCATTTTTTTAAATCGGGGTCCCTTTGAACATAAAATGAGATTTCTTAAACATGAACGTGTCCTAAATGTACTGTAAAAGGCTGCAATTTTTGACAGCTTTTAAAGGAATATGTGTTGGAGACAAACTTGCTTACGGCCATACCTCTCTCATCGCGCCCGATCTCGTCTGATCTCGGAAGCTAAGCAGAGTCGGGCCTGGTTAGTACTTGGATGGGAGACCGCCTGGGAATACCAGGTGCTGTAAGCCTTTTCACTTCTCTCTCCATAAGGCAGAGGACACTGCTGCTTTTTCGTGTGAGAAAAAGGCAAGATTGAAGAAGAGATGCACACAAAGAGGTGGGTAACAGTAAAAAGGGGAAAAATAATCAATCAATATTTTCTTCTTTTTGGAATGGTAATCAATGAACTGGTTTAGGTTCGTTAATGTTTTGCGATTGACCTACTGATCGTATTTTAGTTATTTTCAAGCCTGTTCCAACCCAAAAGGTCAGAGTTCTCTGTGAAGAAAAGTAAAGTTTAATTCACCATGTACCCTACTCTCTTGACCATTCAAAGAACTGCTTCATTTTTTTAAATCGGGGTCCCTTTGAACATAAAATGAGATTTCTTAAACATGAACGTGTCCTAAATGTACTGTAAAAGGCTGCAATTTTTGACAGCTTTTAAAGGAATATGTGTTGGAGACAAACTTGCTTACGGCCATACCTCTCTCATCGCGCCCGATCTCGTCTGATCTCGGAAGCTAAGCAGAGTCGGGCCTGGTTAGTACTTGGATGGGAGACCGCCTGGGAATACCAGGTGCTGTAAGCCTTTTAACTTCTCTCTCCATAAGGCAGAGGACACTGCTGCTTTTTCGTGTGAGAAAAAGGCAAGATTGAAGAAGAGATGCACACAAAGAGGTGGGTAACAGTAAAAAGGGAAAAAAGAATCAATCAATATTTTCTTCTTTTTGGAATGGTAATCAATGAACTGGTTTAGGTTCGTTAATGTTTTGCGATTGACCTACTGATCGTATATTTTAGTTATTTTCAAGCCGGTTCCAACCCAAAAGGTCAGAGTTCTCTGTGAAGAAAAGTAACGTTTAATTCGCCATTTACCCTACTCTCTTGACCATTCAAAGAACTGCTTCATTTTTTTAAATCGGGGTCCCTTTGAACATAAAATGAGATTTCTTAAACATGAACGTGTCCTAAATGTACTGTAAAAGACTGCAATTTTTGACAGCTTTTAAAGGAATATGTGTTGGAGACAAACTTGCTTACGGCCATACCTCTCTCATCGCGCCCGATCTCGTCTGATCTCGGAAGCTAAGCAGAGTCGGGCCTGGTTAGTACTTGGATGGGAGACCGCCTGGGAATACCAGGTGCTGTAAGCCTTTTCACTTCTCTCTCCATAAGGCAGAGGACACTGCTGCTTTTTCGTGTGAGAAAAAGGCAAGATTGAAGAAGAGATGCACACAAAGAGGTGGGTAACAGTAAAAAGGGAAAAAATAATCAATCAATATTTTCTTCTTTTTGGAATGGTAATCAATGAACTGGTTTAGGTTCGTTAATGTTTTGCGATTGACCTACTGATCGTATTTTAGTTATTTTCAAGCCTGTTCCAACCCAAAAGGTCAGAGTTCTCTGTGAAGAAAAGTAAAGTTTAATTCACCATTTACCCTACTCTCTTGACCATTCAAAGAAGTGCTTCATTTTTTTAAATCGGGGTCCCTTTGAACATAAAATGAGATTTCTTAAACATGAACGTGTCCTAAATGTACTGTAAAAG
>JAVDOI010000069.1:756103-761103 GCA_032191485.1 Leptoclinus maculatus | reverse complement strand
CCGACGAATATCCCCAAGAATGGAATGGCTGAGCAGACTGCGAGCGGTGAGTCCGTGAACAGAATGGCTGATAGCGACATGAAAAGAAGAACGGTTAATGTGGAGCTGGAGGGAGGTGAGGCGATGGGAGCCATGCAGCTGATCAGCAACATACAGCAGCTGTGTGGAGCTCTGCTGGCGTGTCGGGTGCTTGGGCCCCGGAAGTTTGAGCTGACGATGACGCACGACGAGGGAAAAAATAAACTGATGGAGGGGTTTAAAGTGGGCGACACACGCGTTCATGCTAAAGAAATAGCAAATGATGAGCTGGTCGTGTCATTTCTGAACCTACCATATTATATAAGAGACATGGACATTCTGGCGAAGCTGGAGAGCTGGGGAGTCTCAGCTGTGACACCTATAAAAAGGCGGATGTGGCCAGGCTCTCGTGTAACTGACGGGACTCGCTTCATGCGGGTAAGATTTAGTGAGAAAGTGAAATCTCTCCCCTACAGCACGAAATTCACAACGGCGCTGGGCACGGAGTATTTCCGGGTCCTCCATGACAGACAGGTAAAAATATGCAGAATATGCATGCAGCCGGGGCATGTGCAACGCGAGTGCCCTGATTTCTCCTGCCGGAAGTGCGGTAGACAAGGACACTATGCCAGAGAGTGTGCCGCAAATAGACCGCAGAACTGTGCAGGGTGCAGACAAACTCAGGGGAACTGCGTGTGCCATAGTGAGGTGGTGGAGGAGGAGAGGGTGGTGCAAGTGACTGAAAATGAGGGTGCAATGGAGGCGGGCGGCTCGCAGAGTTCGCTCGCCTCCGAAAGTCTTTTTTCAGACGTGGAGCAGCTCAGTGACGAGGAGCTGGAGGACGAGGAGGTGGACGAGAGCGGAGGGGAGCTGCCGGATGGCCAGTCGGTGAAGGAGCCTACGGTGGACGAGAGCGCAGCCAGTGTGGAGAGGCCACAGGAGGCTGCGTCCGTGACGGCGGTGGCAGCAGCGATGGCCACAGACGTGGAGGAGGTGATGGGGCCAGCGGAAGCGACACCAACAGCACGGGCAGCAGCGGAGCATGCGGGGCAGCGAGCGGCGCAGCCAGCGGCAGTGACAGCGGCAGAGCCAGAGGCAGTGTCAGTAGTGGTGCCAGCAGCAGAGCAGGCGGCGGAGGTAGACATGACGTCGGATAATGACGAGGCGACAGAGGCGGCGCTCAGCCAACTGAGTAGGAGACGGGGAGAGTCGAAAGCCAGCCTAAAATTGAGGAGGCTGGCGGCGTTTCAACTATCCCAGATCCAAGAAAAGAACCTGAGAAGGACAAAGATAAAAAAAGCTCTGACGAAGAGTATGGGTGCAGAGGCGAGCAGAACTGAGCAGCAGATGGAGATGGGGCCCTCCCAGGTCAGCGGCGATCCCCCGAGCAACGAGGGTGGAGGCTCCTTGACAGGGATGGAAAAGACTCATGGGGTGAGAAAAAGAGTTAATGAAATGAGTGATAATGATGCAAGTGGGGATAAGCTGCTTAAGAAATAGCACCATGTATCTACCTGTTTTTGGTCACTTACTTACCCTGTTTGCAGTTATGGCTCTGGACACCCTTACCATAACCTCCTTTAATGCTAGAGGTCTGAGGAGCCCTAGCAAAATCCAGGCTGTTCTTGAGAAATGTAAGCTTTCAGGCATTCTTTGCTTACAGGAAACAGGCTGGGATGGGAAAATGTCTGATTATGCGAGAGGGTTGTGGAATGGGGAGGTGTTCTCCCAGGAGAGAACTGGGAGTGTTCGAGGGGTAGCTATACTTGTAAGTAAACGACTTAGTGCAAACTGTAAGTGTGTGTTTAAAGCAAAAGACGGCAGAATGATCATTTTGGATATGCTGTTTGGGGAAGAAATTATAAGGTTAATTACCATACATGCACCTAATACGGAAGAGGAGAGGAGAGGTTTCTTTAAGGAACTGAGCAGATGGACAAATAATGAAACAATTATTTTTGGGGACTTTAATGTCACACTTAGTAGGAGTGACAACTCAAACAGTAAGATCAAGTGTGATACGAGCAGAACGGCTCTGAAGGAGCTAATGACGGGAAAGAATCTGGTAGATGTATGGCGTGTTACAAATCCCAGGGCAAGAGGCTTCTCCAGGAGGCAGATCGTACTTGGGCAACTGAAGCAGTCTAGAATAGACCTGGCCCTGGTGTCATCTGGGCTGGTCAAAAAGACCTGTGAAATGAAATACTGTTTTAATACATGGAGTGACCATGCGTATGTGGATCTGAAACTAGGGGATAACACGAAAAAAAAAGGTAGGGGCACTTGGTGTCATAACAACAGTTTATTAGAGGATGTGATATATAAAAACAAAATAAAGAAGATGCTTACCCAGAGCGCGTGTGACATAGCGTATATAGAAAATAAAATGGAGTACTGGGAGGGCATCAAATTAAGAATTAAAAAAGCAAGTATTAATTATAGTAAACACAAAAAGTGGGAGGATAAAAGGGAAGAGAGTATATTAAATGATTTACTAAATAAAGAAATAGAGAGAATGGAATTGGGAAAAAATTATAGTAGTGATAAGTATGAATTTTATAGAGCTAAACTAGCAGAGGTTGAGGCGAAGCGTTGCAGGGGCGCTGCGGTCAGGAGCAGGGCCCAGTTTCTGCTAGAGGGGGAAAAAAGTACAGCTTTTTTTTTGGGACTGGAGAGAGTTACTCAGGAAAATCAATTCATTAAAGAACTGAAGGATGACGATGATATAGTATATAGTGAGAGTAAGGATTTGTTGAACATAGCGCAAGGTTATTACTCTAATCTTTACACTGGGCAATGCCCGCAAAAAGAGCAGATAGAGTTAATAACAAACCAGATTGAAACACAAATCAGTGAGGACGATAAACAGTACTGTGACTCACCCTTCACAGTAGAAGAGATAGAGGCAGCTATAAAAGGCCTTAAAAATAATAAGAGTCCAGGCCCTGACGGGCTAACCTCTGAAATATATGTTTGTTTTTCCGAGTTGCTCTCTCCGGTCCTGCTACACGTTTTAAAGGAGATGGAGTCCCGAAACAGCGCGTCTGAAAAATTGACAGAGGGGGTAATCACCTTGATACACAAAAAAAAAGGCACAAAGGACAGGTTAGACTATTACAGACCGATAAGCCTTTTAAACACCGATTATAAAATCATTGCAAAAGTGCTCGCGAATAGACTGCGCGAAGTAATTAAAACAATAGTCCAAGATACACAGGCTTACAGCATCCCTGACAGAGATATAAATGACAATATCATAGCCATAAAGGATATTGTTAATAAAATGACTAAAGAAGGAGGTTGCTTACTGGGGATTGACCTAGAAAAAGCATTTGATAGAGTGGAACATGACTTCTTGTGGGAAGTCCTTAAAAAATATGGTTTCGGGAATATATTTATAAGTAGGCTGAAGCTGCTTTATAAAAAAGCCAAAAGTAGGGTGAAAATAAACGGGCATCTGACTGAACCAGTGGAGCTCAAGAGGTCGATCAGGCAGGGGTGCCCCCTGTCGGCCATGCTCTATAGCTTGGTGGCAGAGCCCCTAGCGCTGAGCATAACAAATGATAATGAAATAGTGGGGATAAAAACTGAAGGGAAGAGGATAGTCAAGGTGGTGCAATACGCTGACGACATAAACATATTTCTAAAAAATAGTGCATACATAGAACGGGTAATGACTCACTTCAGGAGCTATGAATTAGCGTCGGGGGCTAAAGTAAATGCCTCCAAGTCTGAGCTAATGGTGTTCAAAGAGGATAATATCGAAACAGGCAAGTGGGGTTTCAAAATTACTGAAGGGGATAGGAAGGTGCTAGGGGTTTATGTAGGGAAAGATAGTGATAGAGCTAGAGACAGGAATTGGACTGAGGTGATAAATAAAACAAAAACCATCTGTAATCTGTGGCAAGCCCGTGGGCTGAATATTAGAGGAAAGGTAATTGTATCAAATGCTCTGGTTCTGTCTAAAATTAATCATATTTTGGGATCCTGCGAGCTGCCGAATTGGGCTCTAAATTCGCTGAATAGCATTATATCCTCGTTTTTGTGGAAGGGGAAGGGTAATATGATTGCTCGCAGGACTTTAATTGCTAAGAAGAGGGAGGGGGGTTTAGATCTAATTGACATAAGTGCCAAAAGAGATGCGCTTAGGGTTAAATTGATAGGCCGTTTTCTAGATTTGAAGAGGCAGCATCCTTGGAAGGATACTTTGGCAGGCCTCCTGGCAGAGTATGGTGAGAGGGGTAGTTACAACTTGTATGCCTTCTCTCCCAGAAATGTTACAGGGGGTTTGCCGGGGTTCTATCGCGAGGTGCTGGAGGCCTGGGACAAGTTTTTGCCCCACCTCAGACCTGACGTTGAACATAAAGAACAGTTGATGCGGTTACCTTTTCTCAACTCCCCCTTTTTCCTTCACAAAGGCAGACCCATGGTGTCTAAGGCCCTCCATGTGGCGGGCCTGACGACACTTGGGTCTGTCTGTGGAGGAGGGGGGAGTTTTTATTTTGACAAAGGGAAAGCGGTGGCGGGTTTGAGGAGGGCAGGTGGGCCTTTTAAAACAAAAATAATTGAAGAGCTAGGCCTCAGCTTGTCTGAGTGTGTCCGCAGGGACTGGAGTTTGCTTAAAACCCAGAGCAATGTGATGCGGGGCGATGCTGTAGATTTCCTCCTGTGCATAGGTGTTAAAACAATAAATCTGGCTCACATAAAAACAAAAACAATATACGATATTCTGGTAACAAAACTAATCAAAAAACCCGTGGCAGAATTGAGGTGGTCGGCTGTTTTTCCAAACAAAGACGTAAGCAAAATCTGGGGGAACCTTTGTATTCCCGCCATCCCTCATTCTGTCTACAATAATGACTTTAAGTTACGGCACAGGAGGATGTATACAAGCATTGTCCTGCATCAGATTCACAAGCTCCTGTTCTTGCGGACCTGTGCAGTCTGTGGCCTGGCCGACGAGGATTTAGAACACCTGGTCC
>JAVDOI010000069.1:736103-743603 GCA_032191485.1 Leptoclinus maculatus | reverse complement strand
ATCAATATTTTCTTCTTTTTGGAATGGTAATCAATGAACTGGTTTAGGTTCGTTAATGTTTTGCGATTGACCTACTGATCGTATATTTTAGTTATTTTCAAGCCGGTTCCAACCCAAAAGGTCAGAGTTCTCTGTGAAGAAAAGTAACGTTTAATTGGCCATTTACCCTACTCTCTTGACCATTCAAAGAACTGCTTCATTTTTTTAAATCGGGGTCCCTTTGAACATAAAATGAGATTTCTTAAACATGAACGTGTCCTAAATGTACTGTAAAAGACTGCAATTTTTGACAGCTTTTAAAGGAATATGTGTTGGAGACAAACTTGCTTACGGCCATACCTCTCTCATCGCGCCCGATCTCGTCTGATCTCGGAAGCTAAGCAGAGTCGGGCCTGGTTAGTACTTGGATGGGAGACCGCCTGGGAATACCAGGTGCTGTAAGCCTTTTCACTTCTCTCTCCATAAGGCAGAGGACACTGCTGCTTTTTCACTTGAGAAATGTGCGAGAAAAAGGCAAGATTGAAGAAGAGATGCACACAAAGAGGTGGGTAACAGTAAAAAGGGAAAAAAGAATCAATCAATATTTTCTTCTTTTTGGAATGGTAATCAATGAACTGGTTTAGGTTCGTTAATGTTTTGCGATTGACCTTCTGATCGTATTTTAGTTATTTTCAAGCCTGTTCCAACCCAAAAAGTGAGAGTTCTCTGTGAAGAAAAGTAAAGTTTAATTCACCATTTACCCTACTCTCTTGACCATTCAAAGAAGTGCTTCATTTTTTTAAATCGGGGTCCCTTTGAACATAAAATGAGATTTCTTAAACAGGAACGTGTCCTAAATGTACTGTAAAAGACTGCAATTTTTGACAGCTTTTAAAGGAATATGTGTTGGAGACAAACTTGCTTACGGCCATACCTCTCTCATCGCGCCCGATCTCGTCTGATCTCGGAAGCTAAGCAGAGTCGGGCCTGGTTAGTACTTGGATGGGAGACCGCCTGGGAATACCAGGTGCTGTAAGCCTTTTCACTTCTCTCTCCATAAGGCAGAGGACACTGCTGCTTTTTCACTTGAGAAATGTGTGAGAAAAAGGCAAGACTGAAGAAGAGATGCACACAAAGAGGTGGGTAACAGTAAAAAGGGAAAAAAGAATCAATCAATATTTTCTTCTTTTTGGAATGGTAATCAATGAACTGGTTTAGGTTCGTTAATGTTTTGCGATTGACCTACTGATCGTATATTTTAGTTATTTTCAAGCCTGTTTCAACCCAAAAGGTCAGAGTTCTCTGTGAAGAAAAGTAACGTTTAATTCGCCATTTACCCTACTCTCTTGACCATTCAAAGAACTGCTTCATTTTTTTAAATCGGGGTCCCTTTGAACATAAAATCTGATTTCTTAAACATGAACGTGTCCTAAATGTACTGTAAAAGACTGCAATTTTTTACATCTTTTAAAGGAATATGTGTTGGAGACAAACTTGCTTACGGCCATACCTCTCTGAAGACACGCCCCTTGCGAAAGCAGGAAGTGACAGAAGGAAGTTTTGTTTGGCACACGGCTCCTAGTGGAAGCTTTCTTTTTCTCTCCTCTGCTTTTTTACATTTCGATGCCCTGAGTGGTTTTTTTGGTTTGTAAAATAGTTGTTAGTACCCCCAGCAGTGTTACACTGTTTGGGGGGAATTATTTTTGTTTGTTTCTGTTTTTTTACCTATCCCCCATTTTGGAGGAAGGGGCGCTTTTCTTTCTTTCAAACATGACGGACCAACATAAAGAACTGGCATGGAACGGACATGCCAAGATGACGGAAGGCGAAGAAAGAGAGATGATGGCAAACCTGAAAGAAATCGAGAAGAAGGTGAGGGTGGATGAAGAAAGAAAAATAAATCAGAGCTTGACTGTGAGTGTTGAGTTGGAGGGGGAGGAAACAATACCAGTAATGGAGCTGATGAACTGTATTCGTGAACTGTGCGGAGGCCTCATGGCCTGCCGGGTGATAAGCCCGAACAAGTATGAAGTTTCCATGAGCCACCCGAAAGGGAAGAAGAGGCTCTTGGACGGATTTAAAATTAGAGAGACCAGAGCTCACGTGAGAGAAATAAGTAATGACGAGTTGGTAGTATCTTTCCTTAACCTACCATATTACATTGAGGACGCGGAGATCGTGGCCAAGCTGCAGTTATGGGGAGTCTCGGCGGTGTCCCCTATTAAAAGAAGAATGTGGCCAGGCACAAAGGTGGCAGACGGGACAAGGTTCATGAGAGTAAAGTTTAATGAACATGTGCAGTCACTACCATACTCCACAAAATTTAACACGGCTTTGGGGGCGGAGTACTTCAGGGTGCTCCATGACAAACAAGTCAAAGTGTGCAGAATGTGCATGCAGCCAGGGCACATTTTGAGGGACTGCCCTGATTTTATGTGCCACCAGTGTGGGGTGCAGGGGCACTACGCAAGGGAGTGCGCCCAAAAGAGACAGAAAAAGTGCACCCTATGTAAGAACGAGATAGAGCTTTGCAGATGCAACGCGAGTGGGGAGGAGTCGAGCCAGACCAGCTCCAGCTCCGGAGACGAGGACGAGCTTGACGGCGAGGAGCAGGTAGAGGAGAGCGGCGAGACGGGGCCAGAGATTTTTTCCGTGGCGCAGCCAGGGGCAGCGGAGATGACGGGCAGTGGTGGGATGATGGTGCAGCGGACGAACGAGGAGATGACGGCGTTGAGAAGGACTGCGGCGGTGAAAGCGGGTGCAGGGGATGCCAAGGCAGCGGAGGTGACAGCAGCGCCAACGGAAAAGGTGGTGGTGACGACGGCGCCAGCCATGGCAACCAAGGTGGCGGTGGCGGTGTCGGAGGCACCGAGGGCGACGACCAAGATGACGGCGGCAGCGGCAGCAGCAGCAACCGGAGCGGTGATGGAGACGACGGTGCTAGATGGTCGGGGTTTCCCGCCATTGCCGACGGAACCATCAGACTCGGATATGGAATTAGAAAGAGTCATTGAGGTGAGAAAGAGACTCAACGAAAAGCCTAAAAAAACAGGAGAGCTGAAAAAAAGTAGGAGGAATAAATAAAATGCGATTGTTGATATATCTACTTCTAACTCTCCTGAAGCTCCTCATGGCAGCTGACTCACTGAACATCACTTCTTTAAATGCAAACGGTTTAAAAGACCGTAGTAAAATACAAGCAGTCCTCGGTCGAAATAAGAACACGGACATATTATGTCTGCAAGAGACCGGGTGGGACACAGAGACTGTCAAATGTGTAAAAGAAATGTGGGGTGGGGAGGTGTTTTTAAATGAGGGCCTTGGGAGAGTAAGGGGGGTAGCTACTCTCATCAATAAGAAGCACAGGGGCAACAGTAGGATGTTTGCCAAAACTGAAGACGGTAAATGTATAGGTGTAGAGTGTTTTTTGAATGACGATTTAATCAGGATAATTAATATTCACGCACCTAATACTGAAGAGGAAAGGCGCACGTTTCTTAACCAGTTAAACAAATGGATAAACTTTAAAACGATATTGTTAGGTGATTTTAACATCACTTTAAGCAGCAGCGACAACTCGCTAGGGAAATATAAATGCGATACAAGCAGAACGGTACTAAAAAATATAATGACCAGCAAAAACCTGGTAGATATGTGGAGAATAACAAATCCAGGGGTGAGGGGCTATTCTAGAAGACAGGTGGTTTTAGGGGCACTAAAACAATCCAGGATAGACCTGGTTTTAGTGGCCCCTGGCCTGGTCAAAAAAGTGTCCGAAATCAAATACACTTTCAATACGTGGAGTGACCACGCTTATGTGGACGCGAAGGTGGGAGGAAGTGGTGGTAAGAAGGGCAAAAGCACATGGTGCCTCAACAACAGCTTACTAGAAGACAAAGAATACAGAAATAAAATTACAAAAATTCTAACCCAATGTGCTCATGATGCTCCCTTCGTTGAGAATATAATGACGTACTGGGAGGTTACAAAATTAAGAATAAAAAAGGTAACGATAAAACATAGCAAAGATAAAAGATGGGCGGATAATAGGGAGGAGAATAATATTACAGAATTATTAAATGAAGAAATAAAAAAATGGAATCAGATATAAACTATAGTAGCAATAATTACGAATTTTACAAAACTAAACTAGCAGGAATTGAGGCCTATCGATGCAAAGGTGCTGCAATAAGAAGTAGGTCTCAATTCCTGCTAGAGGGGGAGAAGAGTACTGGGTTTTTCCTGGGGTTGGAGAGGGCAACCCAGGAGAAGCAACTCATAGAAGAACTGAGAGACAACGACAACAACATTTTCACTGAAGACAAAGATTTATTAAGATTGGCACAGGATTTCTACAGCAATCTGTATAAAAAACAACATCCACAAGAAAATGAAGTAAAAGTACTGACGGAACAAATAAAAAAACGGATAAGTACTGATGACAAACTATACTGCGACTTACCTGTTACATTGGACAAAATAGCTGAAGCTATAAAGAAGCTTAAAAAAAATAAAAGCCCGGGGTCAGATGGCCTCACTGCTGAGTTTTATGGTTGCTTCTCCGAGTTGCTCTCTCTAGTCCTGTTGAGGGTAATGGGAGAGAAGGGAGTAAACGACAGCTCTTTTAAAAAACTTACTGAAGGCATCATTACTATTTTGTATAAAAAGAAAGGAACAAAGGAAGATCTGAAGAACTATAGACCGATTAGTCTGCTAAATACGGATTATAAAATAATAGCAAAAGTTTTAGCATACAGGATGCGAGAAGTAATAAAATCAATCATCGCGGAAACGCAAGCATATAGCATCCCAGGTAGGGACATAAGTGATAACATCATTGCAGTGAAAAATCTAATAAATCAGATGGTAAATGGGGGGGGGGGTCGTTCTAGGGATTGATTTGGAAAAAGCTTTCGATCGAGTAGAACATGGGTTTTTGTGGGAGGTTTTGGGCAAATTTGGCTTTGGGGATTGTTTTATAAATAGAATAAAAGCTTTGTATAGTGAAGCAGAAAGTAGGGTGAAAGTAAATGGGTTTTTAACTGAACCGGTAGAAATACAGAGGTCAATCAGGCAGGGGTGCCCCCTGTCAGCATTTTTGTTTAGCTTAGTGGCAGAACCTCTAGCTTTGAGCATAACAAATGATAGCAAAATAAAAGGCATAGTAACCGAAGCAAAACAGGAAATAAAAATAATTCAATATGCGGACGACATCAACATATTTCTCAAAAACAGCTCCTACCTAGAACAGACAATGAAGCACATTGGGATGTACGAGAAGGCTTCAGGAGCAAAAGTAAATACAAGTAAATCGGAAATCATGGTCTTCAAAGAAGAAGACCTTGGTTTCTACAAATGGGGTTTTAAAATTGAGGAGGGGGAAAGGAAAATATTAGGGGTGTATGTAGGGAAAGATAGCGAGAGGGCTAGGGACAGAAATTGGGGGGAGGTAATAAAAAAAACAAGGGATATGGTGAACTTGTGGCAAGCCAGAGGCCTGACTATAAGGGGAAAGGTAATCGTAGCTAATGCTCTAGTTTTGTCCAAAATTAATCATGTTTTGGGGTCTTGCGAGCTGCCAGTTTGGGCTTTAAATTCTTTGAACAGCGTTATCTCTTCCTTCCTATGGAGGGCGCGGGGTAATATGATTGCTCGCAAGACGTTAATTGGTAAAAAAAGGGAGGGGGGCTTAGATTTGATTGATATAAGTGCAAAAAGAGATGCACTGAGGGTGAAATTGATAGGTCGGTTTTTGGATCCGGAAAGGCAGCATCCCTGGAAGGATGCTCTGGCGGGTCTCCTGGCAGAGTATGGGGAGAAGGGCAGCCACAACTTGTACGCCTTCTCGCCCAGAAATGTTTCAGGAGACTTGCCTGGCTTCTATCGCGAGGTGCTGGAGGCTTGGGACAAATTTTTGCCCCACCTCATTCCTGATGTTAAACACAAAGAGCATGTGAGACGGTTACCTTTTCTTAACTCACCCTTCTTTTCCCACTTGGGCAGACCCCTGGTGTCCAAGGCTCTCCGAGCGGCTGGCCTGACGACGCTGGGGGACGTCTGTGCAGGGAAGGGTGGGTTAACCTTTGATAGGATAAAAACTTTAGCAGGGTTGAGGAGGGTGGGAGGGTTTTTTAAAGCTAGCCAGATTGACGCATTAGGCGTCAGCCTGAACAACTGTATAGGGAGTGGGTGGAGGGAGCTAGGGGGTAAAAGTGGCGGTTTGATACAGGACGATGCTGTGGGCTTCCTCCTGTGCCAAGGGGAGAACTCCGTATCTGTTTCAAATATTTCAACTAAAACAATATATGACATACTGGTTCAAAAACTCACTAAACAACCGGCGGCGGAGGCGAGATGGAAAATAGTCTTCCCTAACAATATAATAAAAAACATCTGGCTAAATCTAAAAGTGCCATTCATCTCACACTCGGTTTTTAATACGGACTTCAAACTGAGGCACAGGCGGTTTTACTCCAGCATCGTCCTGCATCAGATTCACAAATTACAGTTCACAAGAACATGTGCGGTCTGTGGCGTGGAGGACGAGGATTTAGAACACCTCGTCCTCCACTGCCCAGACCTACAAGAATTGAGGGACTATGTACATGATCTAATTAAGAAGCACTGTGGGGCAGGTGACAACACCTTGCAGGGATGGGACTGGGTATGGCTCTTTGGTTTACTCAGGGGGGTGGGAGGAGGGAGGGGCACAGTTGATCAAATCAATACACTCCTCGCCTTCGCAAGGCATGCAGCAGTCCTAAGAAGGAACTTTGCTTTATTCGAGAACAAGAAAGTTAACATCAAGGCACTTTTCAAAAATCTTGTGAAGGCCCACTTAGGACTGCTGCATGCCTGTAGGGAGGAGTGGTTCACGGGTGCTTTTATTGACAGAACCACATTGTGTAAAAAAGGGGAGGGTGGGGGGTTGGAATTTAACTTTTGAGGAATTAGTATAGCTGGTTTTGATTTGTTTGTTTATGTGTTTTCGTGTGTATTTTGGTTTTGTTATTTTAGTTATTGTTGTTTGTAAGTGTGTTTATACATTTTTGGGGTTTATTTTGTTTTTGTGTCATTTTTCTTGGTAAATATGTCTTCTGTCAGTTGACTTATGGGGAGGTTTAATTTTGTTGATTTTCTTTGTGGGTTTGGGTAAATGTTAAGTGTTAAAACTAATTAATTTTTTTCTTTTGGGGTTGGTTTGCTTTTATGGTGTATCAAATGCACAGATTTGTCTGAATGTTTGTCTTTTTGAGTGTTGAAAAATTGAACATGGATTTTTGATAATAAAAGATAAAAAAAAAAAAATCGCGCCCGATCTCGTCTGATCTCGGAAGCTAAGCAGAGTCGGGCCTGGTTAGTACTTGGATGGGAGACCGCCTGGGAATACCAGGTGCTGTAAGCCTTTTCACTTCTCTCTCCATAAGGCAGAGGACACTGCTGCTTTTTCACTTGAGAAATGTGTGAGAAAAAGGCAAGATTGAAGAAGAGATGCACACAAAGAGGTCGGTAACAGTAAAA
>JAVDOI010000069.1:723603-728603 GCA_032191485.1 Leptoclinus maculatus | reverse complement strand
CAATCAATATTTTCTTCTTTTTGGGATGGTAATCAATGAACTGGTTTAGGTTCGTTAATGTTTTGCGATTGACCTACTGATCGTATATTTTAGTTATTTTCAAGCCGGTTCCAACCCAAAAGGTCAGAGTTCTCTGTGAAGAAAAGTAACGTTTAATTCGCCATTTACCCTACTCTTATTGACCATTCAAAGAACTGCTTCATTTTTTTAAATCGGGGTCCCTTTGAACATAAAATGAGATTTCTTAAACATGAAGGTGTCCTAAATGTACTGTAAAAGACTGCAATTTTTGACAGCTTTTAAAGGAATATGTGTTGGAGACAAACTTGCTTACGGCCATACCTCTCTCATCGCGCCCGATCTCGTCTGATCTCGGAAGCTAAGCAGAGTCGGGCCTGGTTAGTACTTGGATGGGAGACCGCCTGGGAATACCAGGTGCTGTAAGCCTTTTCACTTCTCTCTCCATAAGGCAGAGGACACTGCTGCTTTTTCACTTGAGAAATGTGTGAGAAAAAGGCAAGACTGAAGAAGAGATGCACACAAAGAGGTGGGTAACAGTAAAAAGGGAAAAAAGAATCAATCAATATTTTCTTCTTTTTGGGATGGTAATCAATGAACTGGTTTAGGTTCGTTAATGTTTTGCGATTGACCTACTGATCGTATATTTTAGTTATTTTCAAGCCGGTTCCAACCCAAAAGGTCAGAGTTCTCTGTGAAGAAAAGTAACGTTTAATTCGCCATTTACCCTACTCTCTTGACCATTCAAAGAACTGCTTAATTTTTTTAAATCGGGGTCCCTTTGAACATAAAATGAGATTTCTTAAACATGAACGTGTCCTAAATGTACTGTAAAAGACTGCAATTTTTGACAGCTTTTAAAGGAATATGTGTTGGAGACAAACTTGCTTACGGCCATACCTCTCTCATCGCGCCCGATCTCGTCTGATCTCGGAAGCTAAGCAGAGTCATGTACATATTTGTTTCTCTTCTTTTGTGTCCTTTTAGTCTCCTTACATGATTAAATGATTCAAAACAATTTACATTTGACAATTGGGTGAAGATATCTACAGCACCTTCCTGGTCTTCCTTGTGTTCCATCTTCTTTTATCCGTGTCTGTCTTTATTTATGTCCCTGGCGCCCCAGGCCTCCACACCACCAGGTCCCAAGGTGGCCTTCCTGGCGTTGCTACCCCAGGGGTCACAGGTCAAACTGGACTCCAGAAGACGACAACCTCAAGTACAGGTCAAATGTGCTGTTGATCAAATCTACTTTCTGCTCATTGTTGTTGGCTTTTTACCAAAGTCCCCCCCCCCCCCCCCCCCCCCCCTTTTGTGTGTGTCTGTTTGCAAGTCACAGTTAATGATTTCAAACATCCATCTACCCAGGGGTCACCACAGGTCAACCTGGGCTGCATCTCACCACAACCCGACATTCTGGAAAACCTGGGTTGCAAACCACAAAAGGCGAGACAGCCTTGCTGGTTCTCCTACAACACTTTATACAAAATAAACATATGCTGTAACCACTGTTTCATTTTCATTCACAGCCATGTGGGCCGCTACAACTCCGTACAATGGCGGCCTACCCAGAGTGCTTTGCGTGGAGGGCCAGTTTGCGTGCCGGTCTTTTGGTTGTATTGACTCGGCACAGGTATGTGACGGCAGACGGGACTGTTTGGACGGGTCAGATGAGGAAGGCTGTGGTATGCATCGACCACCTGTCAGGGGGCAGACTCTGGTGGTGATTTCCTTCCTGTCCCTCAGCACTGCGAGTGGCAATGTGAGCCCGGGTGCTACTGTACAGGGGGGAAGGTCCTGTCTGCTAACGGGACAGCCTGTGTAGAGAGAGAAGACTGTCCCTGCATGGACCTCAGCACCGGACACAGGCTGCAACCAGGGGAGACCACCGAAGCCCCGGATGGATGTAACAACTGGTCAGAATAATGGAGACATGCTACACATGCATGTTCACCACAGTTATATTTAACAGAGAAACAGCCAGAAAGAAGGGACAGAAGCATAATGATGTTGTTGTTCCTCTTTGTTTCAGCACCTGTGAGGGTGGGAGGCTCAACTGCACCAGATACCCCTGTCCAGGTGAGTAGGACTAGCTGTAAGTCGTGTGTGTTAAACAACACTTAAAACTGACTGAAGGTCAAACTCACCAACACAAGAACACAATACAAATAAGAACTTGTTTTTATTTCTGACTTTATGATAAAAAGAATATCTGTGTATGAAAATAAAGTCTGGGTTTGGGAAGGCCATAGATGTATGTTGTGTGTGTGTGTTTCCAGTGTCGGGCGGCTGGTGTGACTGGTCAGAGTGGACTCCGTGCTCCAGGACCTGTGGGGCAGAGTCGGTGTCCCGCTACAGGAGCTGTGGCTGTCCTCAGCCCAAGGCCGGAGGAGTGGCCTGCCCCGGAGAACAGGAAACGCACAATGGGGTCGGAGTTCAAATCCAGAGACAACCCTGCCCTGTCATCACCTTCTGTCCAGGTATCACTGGCTCCTCAGCTAATGAAGATGGAGGAATTCACATTTGATGTCGATTCTTTATATCTACATGTCTCTGTCTTTTTATCATCTTCTGATGTCCTCTACAGGTAGACGGATATAACAATACGTACTGTCACACAACCTTAGTCTGTGTCTCTCTGTGTTTCCTTTCCTCTCTCTCCTCTAGTCCACGGTTCGTGGAGTCCGTGGTCACCGTGGTCGGAGTGCGACGGGTGCGCCGGGTCGTCCGCCCGCACCAGGCAATGCAACAGTCCTCCCGCCAGGTTCGGCGGGCTGCCCTGTCTCGGAGAGGGCAGGCAGAGCCGCGGCTGCCATGACAACATCACCGTCTGCTCAGGTCAGCAGCATTAGGGATGTCAATGAATTGTGTATTCATTTTATTTTGAAAAGCACTCGTGTTTAAAGGGAGGTTGCTGGATACAAATGGAACGCAAGAGAGGCCTTACAAGAAACAAGGTGTCACCCTCAGCACTGTCTTCTCCTTGAGTTGAATCAATAAATCTGTTTATATCTGTGGAAACATACTGGACCATAACACTTCCCTCCATGTGTTGATTCTCTTCAAACCGTTCTGCAGACTGTGGTGGAGGCCAGGAAGAATGGCCTTGTGGGAAGCCCTGTCCGCGCTCCTGTTCTGATCTGCATGGTGACACAGAGTGCGTGGACTCCCCTGGGTGCAGACGGACCTGCGGTTGTCCGGGTGACATGGTTCTGCAGGACGGAGTGTGTGTGGCCCGGGAGGAGTGTCGCTGCAAATACCACAACAGCTCTGCTACTGGTTAGATCCGTCTGTGTGTTTACGTTGTTCTGGTAAACTGTGTTGGACGAAGCAGAGATTGGTCTAATCGCTAGATGTTTGTCTCTGATACAGTAATGACATTCAGCGGTCTAGATTCCAGTAATGCATCATGGGTATGGCCCGGTGGATCTGATTGGCAGTTTGCAAATCCAGGAGACGGCATCATCAGTGACTGCAGAAACTGGTACAGTACAACCGAATAGCTCTGTAACATTAAATCTGTCTATATAGTGCATCATTTATTTTAGGTGTCTTCATCTCTCTCACTTTATCTCAGTTCCTGCGAGGCCGGGGTCCTGCAGTGTCAGTCGGTCCCTGGTTGCTATGTTGACGGTGGCTGGAGCCAATGGGGGTCCTGGACTGAGTGTTCACTCTCTTGCGGAGGAGGAGTCAAGTTCAGGAGACGCCAGTGTGATAACCCGTCCCCCCCAGAGCAGTGGGAGGGGCTGCCTGGGAGTCGCTGAACAGCAGAAAGACTGCAACATACACCTGTGCACAGGTAGTCATGTCCGGCCAAGGCAGCTGACACCTTGAGTTGTTAGACTGAGACACAACTTTCAGCTTCACTGACATCTGAAAGAGGAGCTGATTTCATACATCACCCTTTAAAACAGAGTCCTTGGCAACATGTATGCAGTAGTATGGACCATAATACTAAATGAGATGTCATTGATAAAGAATCTTGTTATTTTTACGTGTTTTGTGAGTTGTTGTCACGTCTCGGTGTGTTTTTGCTTCCAGACTCGGTGGGCCCCTGGCTCCCCTGGTCTCAGTGGTCTGAGTGTTCGGTCAGCTGTGGTGGAGGACAGCAGTCCCGCTCTCGTCTCTGCAGCTCTCCACCCTGCAGCGGCCTCAGCCGCCAGAGCAAGACCTGCGACACCCAGGTCTGCCTCGGTGAGTCCTGGTTCCCTGTAGATTACAACATCTGTAGCTGTTGCATCAAAGCTATGACAACTGTAAGATCCAGGGTAACGTGGTAAAAGAAGAAGAAAAAAAAGCTTTTGTGTATCTTCAATCTGCGTCTCGTCATTGTGCAGAAGTGGGCTGCCCTCCTGGCAGGTTGTACAGGGAGTGTGAACGAGGCGAAGGCTGTCCCTTCAGCTGCGCTCAGGTCAGCGGCAGAGAGGGCTGCTACTCCGATGGCTGCGAGGAAGGCTGCCACTGCCCCCCTCACACCTACCAGCACCACGGTGTCTGCCTGCAGGTGGGTTCCTTCAGCATTCTGACTAATGAGTCATGACTCGTGCATCTTAACAAACGCTAACATTAAACCTCGCAACACAAAAGGACGAAAAGGTTGATGGTCAGCATACTGATTACTGATTTTAAGTCCAGAGGTACGGCAACAGAATTACAGTGATGAAATGAATGAACCATAGAAAGTCTTATTTCACATTGAAACATGTTTTTAACATGGCTCTAATGTGTGTGTTTTAGGAGTGTCCTTGTCTGGTGGACAAAGAGTTGATGGCCTCTCTGCAGAGTGTTTCTGTCACACCGGTCTCATCTCTGCTCCTCCATAACATCTCTGAGGGAGTGGAGCTTCAGTATGGAGACACACTGCTCCACCACTGCAGCACCTGGTGAGCAGAACATCTTCCAGTCACGCAGTCCCACATACGGTCCCACACTGCCTACTACACACACTCCCCCCCCCACCCTCTCTTCTGTAGCGACTGCGA
>JAVDOI010000069.1:711103-718603 GCA_032191485.1 Leptoclinus maculatus | reverse complement strand
GAGTTTATGGTCTCAATCTCTAGTTTCAAGTCTTCTTCAATACAGCATGATGTTCATTTAGTAAGTTATGGTCCATTTAGAGTCAAACAGACAAATACCATAAAAAAGCAAATAATAGTATGGTGAAAACAGATGGCGATTGGCTACAACCAAGAGGGCAACGGACACAAACTAAGATGACGACGGACACAAACTAAGACTGTCGGCCAATAAAATGGCAAAGGCCAAAACCAAGACGCTAATGGGCTAAAACCAAGATGGCGGCGGCCTAAATGCTGAACGGGAGGCTTCAAAACAACAGTCCACGAACCAACAGGTGACTACGTTGACTTCTAATATACAGTCGATGCTTCTGAGCCCAGAAAGGCTTTTAATGGTTTTTAACAGCGCTATTTGGACAAAGTCCCGAGTCCTCTCATGTTGTTGTTCAGTCATCTATCGAACACAAACACTGTACATTGATATAATAAAGGTGAAATAATGAACTCACATGGGGGTTGTGGATCTTCTTCCGGCCTCTCTCCAGTCGACTCAGCAGTCTCAGGTGAGGCTGCTCTCGGCCCGCCGGCTGCAGCAGTCGGTCGTCAACCGACACCGTCTTCCTCAGGACGCCGGCCCACGTCGCCCCGCCTCCCTCGGCGAGGAGGAGGCTCCTCCCTCCTCCTGCTGCTGTCGGGTTCCCCCCCGACACCGGAGACGGATCAGGTGACCAGAAGTCACGTTGCACCGAACCTGGACAAGAGAAACCAGAGACACCCTGCTGTTACTGTACCCCACACACACACACACACACACACACACACACACACACACACACACACACACACACACACACTTAATGATACTGAGCAGACTTTCTCCATTTTGAAACACGTGGTTATAAATGTGGTCGTATCTTTAAAGGGTTGTGTGATGATTCAATATTTCATATTATCATTTTTATATACGTATATATATATATATATATACATATATATATATATATATATATATATACGTGTATATATATATATATACACGTATATATATATACATATATATATACGTGTATATATATATATATATACACACAGTTTTATACAAAATGCTCTTAAATTATCCTGAATACTATATCTTTTCCCTTTGAGGACATTCTTTTCTCGGCTTCTTTGAATTATAAATAATGAATTAAAAGGTTAAACTCTCGTGTCAGTTTAAATTTAAAGATGAAAAGATGAAAGCAGGTTGGAGAGACGGACGACTGGAGGGATGTCTGTCATAACACAGAACCTCCAACTGCTCCTGCTGGTTCCATGTTTCATTCACTCAGTGTGTGTGTGCGTGCGTGTCTGTGTGTGTGCGTCTGTGTGTCTGCGTGTGTGTGTGTCTGTGTGTGCGTGTGTGTGTCTGTGTGCGTGCCTGTGTGTGTCTGTGTGTGTGTGTGTCTGTCTGTGCGTGTGCGTCTGCGTGTGTCTGTGTGTGTGTCTGCGTGTGTGCGTGAGTCTGCGTGTGTGCGTGTGTGTCTGTGTGCGTGTGTCTGCGTGTGTGTGTGTGCGTGTGTCTGTGCGTGTCTGCGTGTGTCTGTCTGCGTGTGTGCGTGTGTCTGTGTGTCTGTGTGTGTGTCTGCGTGTGTGCGATCAGGTGTCAGGCTGCATTAAACCTGCAGGAGGAGGCTCGGCTCCCTGGACGTGTTTATACTGCAGCTACTCTGAGCTTTTATTTTGAAAGGACACATTCCCAAACTTGCAATAATAAGAATGAACACAAAGTGAGTTTCTGAGTAGAACCCTCAGAGACGTAATGAGACGTATACTTCCTGTCTCCTTCTCCTATACTTCCTGTCTCCTTCTCCTATACTTCCTGTCTCCTTCTCCTATACTTCCTGTCTCCTATCTCCTATGAGTATTTTTTAAATTCTTTGAAATCTGAAATTATAGAGTTGAGTTGAATCTCTCTCTCTCTCTCTCTCTCTCTCTCTCTCTCTCTCTCTCTCTCTCTCTCTCTCTCTCTCTCTCAACAAACCACAGAGATCCACTAGACCTGGTCTCTGTGGTCTCTGGACTGTAAAGCTGTGAGACCACATGTGGACCAGAAGAAGAAGTTCAGAGGTCACATGAAAGCTCTGAAGTCGTGTTTCCGTCACGTTTAACTGACAGGATTGAAATAACAGTAAACCTTTCAAAGGGGGACGAGAGGTTTCTCGAAAGACCAGACCAGAGCCTCTGAAGACCAGGAGCCTAATCTGTTCTACAGGAAGCTCGTTATCATTCTCCAGAAGGGTGGAGCTACAGAACAGGAAGCTGAATAAACACTCTGATATCGTTCCACATCCCTGCATCTCTCCACCCGCAGAAGGTCTGACACAACAGGAAGCTGAGCTGTGAAGAACCTGTGAAGTGTCTGGTTCTTAAGAATGGACCCACTCAGCCCGTTAACAACACTAGGACTCTGATCAATACTCTTATTGGTTCTTTATGATTATAAAAGACAATAATTCAGAAAACAATCCACATTTCTTCACTATTTTATGAAAACAAAGGGCCAACGGGCCAGCTAACGGGTCAGGTAACAGGCCAGCTAACGTTCCAGGTAACGGGTCAGCTAACGGGTCAGCTAACGGGGCAGCTAACGGGGCAGCTAACGGGGCAGCTAACAGGCTAGACACAAACATACAGGTGGAACACAAATGTTCTGGACTTTACAGGTACAGGTGGACACACAAAACACGAGGAAGGCGGCCATATATGTTGTTTTGCTGAATTAATTATTAGCATAGCAAGTCTCACTGATAGTTAGCCAGCAGCTAACTTGTGTTAACAACATATATGTTAATTGATAACTAGCTGGAAACATTTGCTTGTTAGTTAGTAAGTTAACAGAGCTGATTAGCTGGAATTTTCACCTTGTTAATCAGTTGGTAGTTAGCATGTAACATCAGTTTTTTATTTGATTTGCTAGACGTAACATTAACTTGTTAGTTAATTAGTTGCTAAATAGCTCTTCTTGGAAGTACCATTAGCTTATTAATTAGTTCCTAGTTAGCTGGTAGGATTAGCCGATAAACTTGCAGGTAACATTAGCTTGTGTGCTAGTTTGAAGCTACCTATCAGGATTACCTTGTTTGTTAGTTGGCTAGTTAGCTTGTTAGTTGGTGAGCATGTAAAATTGCTAGTTAGTAGTTGGTTTACTAACTCATAACATTGTGTGGTTCGCTAGCTGGTAACATTAACTTGTTAGTTGGTTATCTCAATCCAGGTAATAGACGTAATAGCGTTGCGTTAAAGTAACGTTACTTTAAAGTAACGCTAGTTAACATTAAAGTACCGATAGTTAACGTTAAAGTATCGCTAGTTAACGTTAAAGTAGTTACTTTAACGTTAAAGTACGTTACTTTAACGTTACTCCTGCTGCAGTAAACTGTGCGTGAGGCGTTCAGGAACGATAATAACTGACATATGAATCGTTTGTTAGTAATTTGAAGGCGGTAATGATCCCATAATGTAACAATGTTAGAGCACACAGAGAAGAGGTGTGATTAAATGTGACCACACGTGGCTCATGTTGTCATTAGAAGAGGAAACACCCGGTGACAGCGACACACCAGTAGAACCAGTTAACAACCCAGTTCAACTCCCAGCTAAAGTCCATGTCAGTAAACGGACTATTTATAACTACTTTGTCCTTTAAAACGTCGGTTTTCAGTCAGAAATGTGTCTCTGCAGAGTGAAACCACAGAAGAAGAAGTTTACCGTCTTTGAGTCGTTCTTCTTCTGCAGAAATAATGTCGTCGCTTCTGCCTCTTCTTTAGTGATGTGTCCTTCGTGTCGAGGCTTCGAAGCTTGTGTCGAGTAATCCAGGAAGATTTTTATGAGGCGCGTATCGAGGCTTGTGTTGATGACGTAGGTGGTGACGTTCGAAGCCTCGCGAACCGCCGGTACCACGTGACTGATTCAGGAAATGGTTCACGGGTTTGGCGTGTGATTCGAAATAAAAGGGGCAGCGAAACGCAACGGATCCCCGGTCACATTTTGTGTACTTAAGACTTTACTGCGCGTTTGTTTGCAAACTATTCAAGCTTCTTTTTTCTGCGATGGAACCAGCAAGAAAGAGCCTCTTTGTAGTTGTTATTTTTTAAATAAAAATGAATAAAATGTTTTACGTGTTACATGTTGTCCCTAGTAAAATAAGGACAGTCACAGACCAAATATCACAAGCACATTCTGCCGTGGCTCAGTGGGTAGAGAGGGTTATCCAGTAACTGCAAGATCGGCGGTTCGATCCTTGACTGCTACATGTCCTGTGCCGAAGTGAACCTGAGTGAGACACTGAACCCCTAACTGCTCACGTGGCGCTTCTCAGCAGCCCACTGCTCCCATTAAGCTAGGGAATGGGTTAAATGCAGAAGTCAAAGTTCCTAACTTTAATTATTTATTTTTTTAAACTTCTCACATCACAACCCTCTCCGCAATTTGTTTCCACTTTCCCTTTTGACCCCGCCATTGTATCATAAAGACAGACACCATATTAATAAGTTCATAAGTTATGTATTGGCATCACAAACATCATTCATTCATTTATTCAATTCAATGCTTCACACCAAAGCCATGGTGTCATTTTAATCACTCTGCTGTTTTACATTTATTGTCCACTTGATGGCGCAGTAGAGCAAATGAAGCACCATGAAGCTTCGGCCCATGAGTGAAGCAATTGGATGGAAAGCTTCAATGCTTCATAAAGCTTCATCTCGCCATCACTACTCTTCTTCTTCTTCTTCTTCTTCTTCTGCTGCTTGTTTTCCCAAAGCAGAAACATCTGCTCACACTGGTAACGTGTCTTTGTGCTGCTGCACGTCAAACATCCCAAAATACACAGAGAGTCAGTCTCACGTTTCACTGGTTCACTCACCGCACTGACGCCCAGTCCGGGCCGAGCCTCAATACTGTGTGAGGAGCCAATTAACGGGACGAGTCAGTGGGGAGGGTCCCAAAGGAAAGGAAAGGAAAGGAAAGGAAAGGAATCAAAACGTATTATTATTATTACATATATATCATTTATAAAGAATATTTTTAGTGTTTCGTTGCACAAACTTTGGTGTTTTTCATATTTCTGTATTAGTGAGTGTTTTAATGAAGATAGTATAGTATAGTACAGTATATTACTATTACAGTATAATAATAATAATACTGTCGTTTTCCACCAGCAGGTGTCACTGTGTCCTCACTAGTTTAGGTCTCCTTTAAACAGGAAGGAACTCCAGACAGAAGAATAAATCAAACTTTATTGGACACAAATACATGTGAAGTATGTATGAACGAGACATAATAAGTAAAAACCAGACTAAAGGTTTTTGAAAATAAACAAGGTGACATCCATCTTTGTGTCCTGGTAACAGTGTTCTTCTGTTTGAACGTCATCATTGATGTGAAAGTACTGTGAGAGAGAGACAACTTCTATATGAATATACTCATATATATATAATAACTTCAGTTCAATATTAGTTTATTTACTCTGATATCTGTCTGTAAACTTCGGGAATATTCAGTCATGGACGAGTCGGCGCTGGAGCGGTTCTTTGATGGATTCATTGCTGATGTGAGTACAAACCTGAAGCGTTACATCTTTAAAAACTCACGAATATGAACACTGTAAAACATTTCACTGTACACTTACAGTAAATTACTGGCAGTAAGATATTTATAATATATATATATATACATATCAAAAGATTACAGAAACTTACTGTAATCAAAACATACAGTTATTTGCTTTAATAATTCAAACATGACAATATTTTCACCAGCAAGATTAAGTACAATTCACAGTCTCTGTACTGTGTCCTAGAATTACAGTAAATTATTGTAAAAACTAAATATACAGTTATTCGTCAGCTGTAAGCAGTAAATTACTGTGAAAGGAGATCCAGGATAATGGGAGCATTCCCAGAATGCATTGCACTCACAGCAGTATTAAAGTAGTAAATGTAGTGTGACAGTTTAGTTTCATGTTTTACAAATGATCAGTAACATCCTAAAAGTTTTTATTAAACTAACAGGAGGAAGTTTGTGGGGGACTATTTTCTGTGGCGGATTGATCCTCATAGTGTCAATATAGGATCATGTTTCTGTTGTTGTGGGTTCTTTGTGGGATTTGTTGACCATAAATAAAACGTAGAACACCATCAGACCCAGATGTGTAGTGAAATATAAACACCATCAGACCCAGATGTGTAGTGAAATATGAACACCATCAGACCCAGATGTGTAGTGAAATATGAACACCATCAGACACAGATGTGTAGTGAAATATGAACACCATCAGACACAGATGTGTAGTGAAATATGAACACCATCAGACCCAGATGTGTAGTGAAATATGAACACCATCAGACACAGATGTGTAGTGAAATATAAACACCATCAGACACAGATGTGTAGTGAAATATGAACACCATCAGACACAGATGTGTAGTGAAATATGAACACCATCAGACACAGATGTGTAGTGAAATATGAACACCATCAGACACAGATGTGTAGTGAAATATAAACACCATCAGACCCAGATGCAGGACTCCTGGATGGAGGAGGAGGTGAACGAGGAGCTCCTCTCTCTGCCCGATGAGCTGCTCACGCTGCTCAAGGACGACTCAGGTACGACAAGTAAATGTGGCAGAACTTTTTATAGTAAGTCTTAAAAAAGTCCTAAATGGGAGCATTCATAAAAAATTCATGAGAAAAATTCATAGTATAGCATCTCGAAAAAAAGTAAAAAGTCAAAGCAAAGTATGTCTAAAGAGTCATAGTGTGTTGAAGAAAGTAAAGAAAAAACATCGTATAGTAAGTCCAAAAAAGTCACAGTTTGTGGTCATAGTTAGAGTCTTAGTACGTGTAAATAAGAAGAAAGTCAAAATATAGAAGTGTAGTATATATGTATAGTAGTATAGTGAGTCATGTATGACGTAATCATGTGTGAATACGGTCAACCTTCCACTGCACCAAACTACCAGCAGAGAGCACAACAGAGCTGCGTGACAGCAGCACCAGGCTGGACTACAGCTCCCAGAATGCCACAGCAGCGGCTCCAGAGCTCCCGGGTGGGTCGTCCCCTGAGACACAGCAGCCAGAGATCCTCTTCCAGATAAAGTGAGTCACCACAAGGTCCATTTAGTAGCTGCTCTGGAGCTTTTGATCGCATCACATGATCCTCCTCTTGTAGTCCTAAGTGTCGTATGTTTGTGTTGCAGGAACGTGGTCTCCAGAGTGAAGCTGGGCTGCTCTCTGGACCTGAACTTCATCGCTCGCAACGCCCGGAACGTAGAGTACAAACCACAGGTAGAGAGACCAGAGACCCGAGATCCGAGACCCGAGACCAGAGACCCGAGACCCGAGACCCGAGACCAGAGACCAGACTAAGACCTGGACTCTGCAGGTACAGTCACCAGAGAGAAGAGACCAGAGACCAGACTAAGACCTGGACTCTGCAGGTACAGTCACCAGAGACCAGGACCTAGACTAAGACCTG
>JAVDOI010000069.1:661103-706103 GCA_032191485.1 Leptoclinus maculatus | reverse complement strand
CTGCAGGGACCCAGAATCCAGACCCCGTCCTCTCTGGAGACTGTAACTTCCCGTTGTGCTGGTCTGGCTGCAGCTGCACCGAGAGCTGTCAGAGCGGTGAGACCGGGACCGGGACCGGGACCAGGACACGTGTCGTGTGCCAACCAGTGTCCACAGCGCTGCTCAGACCTCCAGCAGGGCATAGAGTGCCAGGGCAACGCCGAATGTCAGCCCGGCTGTCGCTGCCCTGAAGGCAAAGCTGCTATCATTTTATTAACAGATAAGCGTGTGTGTGTGTGTGTGTGTGTGTCAGCGCACGATCACACTTCTTGGACTACACTAGAACCTCACGGTGATGTGGAAGGCGAAATTGTGTCATAGCTACTTCAGAAAGACTGAATTTACCACCGCCACCTGCGTTGTTTCCAATGTAAATACCGTGCCTCCCTCGTGCTCGCTTAGAGGTGCGTCCGGTTGCCGACCCAAAAACACTAATCTTGTCTGTGTGGGAGATGCAGTGATAACAAGGTGTTGTGCTGGCTGGCCTCAGTGACGGGGCTGCCTTCGTCTTCATGTTGGAAATGAGTTTGGCGGCGGTGATAAGTGCTCGCTGTGTGAAAGCACCACAGTTATAAGTCGCGGTGGCTAACGTTAAGGTAAGCGTTACCCAGCTCAGTATTGCTGTGCCAGTGTGCTATTAAGCTGCTGTGTTGTTTGGGTCAACTGCTGCTAGGTTTTCTCACTTGGTCCTTACACAAACGGTTACCGGCTGGGGTAAAGTAGTAATACAGTTTAACCGTACACAACTCAAGCTTAACACTGAATGGACAATTTCCTCTCCCCTTAATATGAATGTGTTTTTATTTGTTTTCTTCTCATGATTTTTCCCCTGACTGGTGGTGGTGACTTCAGGCCTGGACATAACTCATTGGACTACCTAAGGTAAGTTATACTCCTAGAATACAGTGCAATTGACAAGGCAGTAATGTGGCTGTATGTCATTTAAACAGTTACAGTAAAGGTGATTGTTAAAAGGACTATTTCAACCTTAGCTTCAACACGTTTGTCAATGTACTAATAGTTTTGCAAAAATTGTGTCTTAACGACACACAAATTTGTAACCCATGGCAGCTTGAACAACTGTTTTAAGTGGGACAAATCTATTTTATAAAGCACAACAAGGCCCTGACATGTGAGCTGACCTAAGGACGTCTGTGATTATGTTTTCCCAGACTGAGGACATTCATCTTCGGCGGGAGTGTGTCCTGAAAGCCCTCATCATCTTCCTGGTAGAAGATGCAGATAACCTGATCAAGGAATATCTTGTAAGTTTGATCAGTAATTTGCATGTCAGCACACCTTGTCAAATGGACACACAAAAACATCCTAGATTTATAGTAATGCTGTAAAAGGGACATTTTCTCAACTGTAATAACAACCATAACACCTCCTGCCTGGTTGGATTGATTACATGTTTTTGTAATCTTGGCCATGTTGGACATAATGTAATGCCTATCAACAATACACACCATATTGGATCAAATTGATACACCTCTCTCTGTGAGGTGACACCCAGCCAAGAAATAGTCCAGCACATACCACACATTGGCACATCAACCAGAAAGTGGCACATTAACAAGGTTCCGGGTGCAATTTTTTTTGTCATTTTACAACACAGGGTTGTCTTAATACTAGACTTGGCCAATCATGAGAGGCTGAACCTGTACCAAATCCATATAGTGTGATCTATTTTGGCATTATTCAGTGATATATAGTCATTGTGATTATGTAGCCATTGTCTTGAATAATTGTGACATCCTAGCAAACTTCTTTCATTAACAGCGGTGGTGGATATTCATTTTGTGTTCTGATTAAGAACAAGTAAAAAGATATATATATATATATATATATATTTTGCCAGAATAATCGTTTTAAGTTCCTTCAAAATAAAATCCTCTATGAAACAGGTGGAGAAAAAATAGCTGTTGACGCTCCGAAGTGTCTGGACTTAATGTGAAACTGTGCGTCTGTGTGGTTACCAGGGAGGTCACTTCAACCTGGCTGACAGGATGTTCCACAGTGTGCGTGAAGCCTGGCTCTCTGCCTCCAAACACAACATGGCCGACGTCAAGGAGCTCATCCCCGAGTTCTTCTACCTGCCCGAGTTCTTGCTCAACGCCAACAACTTCGACCTGGGTCAGTATCGGGAACCACGATGAAGCACGAGTCAATCTGACTGAGATAATTGACTGCATGAATATTAATATAATAATATGAATGTTCTGTCTGCCCTCTGTTGTTGGATCTACCAGGCGCCAAGCAGAATGGCACCAAGCTGGGCGACGTCATCCTGCCACCTTGGGCCGAGGGCGACCCCCGGGAGTTCATCAGAGTCCACAGAGACGTAAGAATTGAACCCTCTTGTGACATTTTAGGTCTGATTTCCAGTGAGTACACGTTAACCTCTTGTCTGGCTGCAGGCGTTGGCGTGCGACTACGTGTCAGCCCACCTCCACCGATGGATCGACCTGATCTTCGGGTACAAGCAGCAGGGACCGCCGGCCGTGGAGGCGGTGAACGTCTTCCACCACCTGTTCTACGAGGGCCAGGTGGACATCTACAACATCAACGACCCGCTCAAAGAGACGACCACCATCGGCTTCATCAACAACTTCGGGCAAATCCCCAAACGGGTCAGATACTGGCTGGTGATGACGTCGCTGCTGCTGTACTGCCGCCACTAATGCTGATATCTTAAATCTCCAGGCTAGTTTAAAGGGATAGTCCGGATTTGTTGAAGTGGGGTTGAACGCCACTAGTTTAGAAAGACGGACAGGAGTACCAGCACGGGAGCAAAGCAATGTACCGCTGTGGACGGGAGCAGAAGCTGAATGTTTTCAGACACCTTAAAAGACTCTATATCAGTTCACTGCCTTATCTTACCTTCAGACAGCCCTGAGGCCTTTATCTGTGCTCTCAAAGCGGCCAGACTCCTTTGACAAAAACAGTAATCTTGCAGAAACAATAACTGCTGGACTACCGCTGCATCCATCGGTTAGTTTGCTTGTGTTCTTGTGTGAATTTGGTGAATCCAAATTGACCCTTTAAAACACAAATGAACACAAACAACGGAGGCAGCGGTAGACCAGCAACTCTCGTGTTCAGCAAGATACAATTACTGTTTTCGTCAACGGAGTCCTGTCTGTTTCTCTAAATCATCTACTGTCTGCATCTACTTCATCAACCAAAATGCTTCTTCATGACATTTTGCCCAATGAAGACCTGGTTGTCTCCAAACATTAAGTTTCTGGAGCTTTAATCCACTGTGAGGATGCTCTGCATTTTTCCCTTAGTGGACAAACTTACCTTCCACAGCCAAAATGTTTTAGCATCCGGCTATTGGTCGATGTCAAAGTCCTTTTCTATCCTCACCGACTGTTGATGTGTTTGTGTCTCGGCTGTTTAAGAAGCCCCATCCTCCTAAGCGAGTACGTGGTAAAGCCAACGGTGACGTAGCGAGCGTTCCTCCGAGCTCCAACAGCGACAAGATCTTCTTCCATCATCTGGACAATCTCAGACCTTCTCTAGCACCAGTTAAAGGTACAAGTACACACACTTACTCTCTGTCTTTTGTGCTAAATCCATTGCAGTCTTAAGTACCAGTTAAGCCCCAACCATGTACTCTGTACATTAGACAGTGCAAGACTCCCTTTAGACTCTCATATTTCTTTGTGTCTCCAGAGCTGAAGGAGCCCGTGGGACAGATCATGTGCACCGACAAGGGCATACTTGCGGTGGAGCAAAACAAGGTTCTGGTTCCCCCCCACCTGGAGCAAGACCTTCGCCTGGGGCTACGCCGACCTCAGCTGCCGTCTGGCTAACTACGAATCTGACACGGTAACAGTTATTAAAACGGAAACGCATATATAGTATTTTTGTTACTTGTAATTAAACAGTCTAGACTTTAAGAGAGACTAAAACATGGACTCCTGTAGGTTTCCTTCATTATTTCACCTTGAAGTTGAGAAGTGAATGTGAGAAATGATTAAAGACGATGTTTCCCCCTGCTGGTCTTGAATAAAAATGCACTTGCAGTTTTCAAATCAGGGAATGGTTGTTGAATATGTGATACAGTGACATGTCCCAAAACAAACTGCTTATATTTGATTTAAGTATTTGCATAATAAACTCACTATGAAAATGTAAAACAAAGTTTTTGTTGGCGTCACAGAGGGCGGCGAGAATCACAACGGCGATGAGGACAGCAGCGAGTCGGACGGAGACGAGCCCAGTCTGAGTCAGGAGCCCAAAGCTCCACGCAACCCGTGGACGGGTGGAGGCAGCCAACCGGGCAGCGCCGTCCACAGACCCAGAGGTACGCAAGCAAGCGCTCCTCTTACCAGCACGGACGGTCTGTGGTTGAGCTGAGTGCACTGCTCGCACTAAATACACCGAGCAGAAGTGGGGAGAGCAGCAAATAATACGCAGAAACCACTTCAAAACACTGACGCGGATACATTGAACTCGTCATGCTTTTGAATCTCCGCTGAATTCATCCGACATTATACAAAGTTTCACATAAACAATCATTTATTTGCTTTGTTGTTTACCATGTAAAGTGCCTTTGAGTACCTTTAAAGCACCATATGTTAATATTACATCACTTTCTGTTCATTTGAATGTGTCTTGTACATAGAAATAGAATAGGAGTAAAACAGACATTGATTCCGTTGTAATATCACTAATACAAAAGACATTTTTTTATTGTTGTCAGTAGTTACGGTGACAACACACGCCCGTAACGCTCCGGAGGCAGATGTCTGTCTAGTTATTTACCACATATTTTGTTTACTGAACCTCAACCCACGCCAACGTTCCCTTTCAGGTCCCTCAGCACGAACCGGAGCTTCGTGGTCGATGGACAGCAGCTCTGACGACTCCCACCGCTGGTCGGACGGCTTCGTGTTCGTCAACTACTCCGAGGGGCAAACTAAGGTCCCTCACACCACCGCCACCACCCTCACCCGGCTCACCCAGGCCAGAGCTCGGTGCCACAGCCCTCCACCATGGACGCACGGACGTACAACCAGCTCAGGGCCGGTGGGTGTCCAGTGATTGAACATGTTGTTGTTGTTGTTGTTTAGCTAAGTCAGTGAAGGAACGAGGGTTCTCCTCTGATCAGAGAAGAAAACTAAAACTTAAAAAGTAGGCTGATCACAGTGTTGACGTGTTTTATTTCTGTGGGTCCACAGGCTACAGATGGGAGCGCCAGCTGGTCTTCCGGAGCAAACTCACCGTGCACACGGCGTTCGATCGCAAGGACAACGCTCAACCGGCCGAGATCACGTCGCTCGCCATCTCCAAGTAAGAGAGCAAGACGAATTCTTTCCTGTTGTAGATTTGTAATTGTTTTTATTGGTGTGGAGAGCTTCTTCGACACTATCGAACACAAACATCTTAGAAAAGTCATTCTCCTCCTCTGTGACGCCATCTCCTCAGGGACCACAGTAAGATCCTGGTGGGCGACGGTCGCGGTCGGGTCTTCAGCTGGTCGGTGAACGACCGGGTGAAGGACGAGGTGGTGGACAGCCTCTCCGCCTGCACGGTCCGATTCTCCCTCACCGAGCGGAGACATCACTGCAGGAACTGCGGCCAGCTCTTCTGCCAAAAGTGTGTCGTTTACAGCAGCCCAGCACGCTTTCCTGCCTCTTTTTTTGCCTCTTCAAAGCCCCTCCCCTCTCTGCTCTGTAATGGGAACATATATTTTAGTAGTGTAGAAGTTTTGAAAGATGTCTTACAAAGTAAAAAGACACATATTCTTAAAAAAACACAGTAGTCTTTCATAAGCAGTTCAGGAAACCAGGGTCCTGTTCAAGGCAAGGCAAGTTTATTTGTATAGCACATTTCAACAACAGGGTAATTCAAAGTGCTTCACATAAAACCATTAAAAGCATCAAAACATAAGGCATAAGAAAAGGAGATTTAAAAACAATTAAGAACATTCATTGAAGCATTAAAAAGCAGTGTAAGAAATAAAATACAGTAGTAAAATGCAGAAATGCAGGAGATTGATTAATATCCTTGAACCTGGTTCAATTAAAGGCAGCAGCAAACAGAAAAGTCTTCAGTCTTGACTTAAAGAAGCTGAGGGTCTCAGCAGACCTGCAGCTTTCTGGGACTTTGTTCCAGATATTTGGGGCAGAAAAACTGAACGCTGCTTCTCCATGTTTAGTTGTGACTCTTGGAACAGAGAGCAGACCGGTCCCAGACGACCTAAGGGGTCGGGATGGTTCATAAGGTAGCAGCAGATCACAGATGTATTTTGGCCCTAAACCATTCAGTGCTTTATAAACCAACAGCAGGATTTTAAAGTCAATTCTTTGTTGGACAGGAAGCCAGTGTAAAGACCTCAGAACTGGAGTGATGTGATCCACTTTCTTGGTCTTAGTGAGGACTCGAGCTGCAGCGTTCTGAATCAGCTGCAGCTTTCTGATTGACTTGTTACAGAGACCTGTAAACACACCGTTACAGTAGTCCAGTCTACTGAAGATAAATGCATGGACAAGGTTTTCCAAATCCTGTTGAGACATAAGTCCTCTAATCCTTGATATATTCTTCAGGTGATAGGAGGCTGATTTAATCATTGTCTTGATATGGCTGTTCAGGTTGAGGTCTGAATCCATAACTACACCTAGATTTCTGGCCGATCACGTGAACCTGTGTTTGCATAAATGATGTGATGTTCCTGTACAATGTTGAAGCTTCCAACACAGACACTAACTGAGTGGCTGTGTTGCATTTTTCCCTTGCAAGAGAATAAACCGAAAAAGACAACTTTGATTCTTCTGAAGACTTTATTATTGATTTGTGAACAAAACTCTCTTCTCCCGATTAACATAGAAATCTTCCATCACAGCTCCCTGTCAAGAGGAAACATGTGATCATGTAATGAGGTTTGACTATCGTTTTTCATTCAACTTTTTTGTTAGACAGAGGAGTTTTTCTTAACAAAGTGGATGCAAAATTGAGCAAAAATGTATCAATTTGCCTATTTCAGGTCAGAGTTTTGTGGCTACATATATGTGGGTGTATTGTATGATATGAAGTCAGGACAGGACCCGAGTTGTCGCTTTTATTAATTCATACAACAAGAAAAAGATAATCTTTTGTGTTTACTCGCCTTCTTAGAAGCTGGTGGGACTTTCACAAATAAAGGTTCTCTCGGGAGTCGAACCACCGACCCCTGCGTCCCAATGATCTGCGCATGCGCATTGAGGTTTTACGTTGTGTGCAGTCACGCTAACCGTTCGGCCACGCAGTTTAACGGTTGCTGGGCAAGCGTGAGAACAGGTATATATTCGTTCGATTAGACAGAAGAGATGACATGTGACTTATGGAGGACGAAATTGTTTTTAAGTATAAATAAATGCAATAATAAATGTATAAAAAAATACAGGAAAGAATAAATAAATGTATAAATACAGGACTAAATAAATAAATGTATAAATACAGAAATGAATACAAAACTGAATAAATAAATGCTGAAATAAGTGTTTTTGTCTTTCACATTTTGTCTTTTTTGTGACATACACAGATGTTGATGAGTTTATTAATTAATGCTAATTAGGCTATTAGTTAAAGATTAGTAAGGCTGCTTGATGCAAATGTTTTGCAGCAAAAAAATATATTTTACTCTTTGTCTTTACAGGTCAAATGCACAAACATTTTATTTTCCCTGGGAGAATGACGGTTCCGTTCGGTAAGGGACCACTTGGATTTCTCCGTCAGGATCCGACTGATGCTGCCAAAGTTCTCAAAGACAACCAGTCTCTACAGGACACCTGTGAAGGAGGAGCTGGTCAGACAGAATGCTCTGACTGTGGTCCGCCAGAGAGGAGGGGATGCTTCAGATAAAACTGAGGTGACTGGAGACTACATCCTGCAGTTTGGGAAGTACAAGGGGAAGTCCTTCCGCTGGCTCCTGGAGAATGACATTGGGTACACCATCTACCTCATCAGGAACCAGCAAAAGGAGGAGGCTGCAGGAGTGTTCATGGCAGCGGGGCACAGCAAGGACAGCCTGCTGTCATTTGTTAACTATTCCCTCAGCTTTCAAGAAGTCCAGTCTCTTCTCAGCTATGAGGAACAAAAGCCAGTTGTAGCAGCAGCAGCAGCAGGTTGGTTTTGGCTCTCGTGCCAACAACACCTGGCGAGAGATTTAGCACAGCAGGGGTGATGGCTATGCATCTTACAATCATAGCACAATAGATAATACGTTTCCACAGCAATTTTTACTTTGATAAAGTGAAGCAGTTCCATACAAGATTTCATGCAGAGTCAAGCCAAATTCTCATTTTGGATGCAGCTGTACCATCTGTTCCATTGTACTTTTATATACTATATAACTATATATTTCACTTGTTTTATCACTAAGCATGTTCAATCTATCATATGACAGCTGTTTGGCATAATTTTGAGCCATTTTGAGCTCTCTGGGGTGCTCATATGCAATTTTCTTCCACTTTCACAGATTTCATCTGAACTTTACAGAGCCTTCTGATTGGCGGATTTTCGCATGTGACACAGCAATAGATGCGGAAATGAACAGAGAGTGTAATGATACGTTCTTTGACCATCTTCTCATATATTGACTGAAAACGTCCATTTTAACACAGAAAGAGAGAGAATGACCTGGAGAGCATATGCTTCGAACAGATTACCGTCAATTTCCAGCGTTTTTGCCCAGAAAAGCACCTCAAGGTGTGATGCGGTTCACAATTTTCTCAGTTTGGCTGTGTGGTTGTCTATAGTTGTGTTTTGGAGTGTGTAAAAAATGACTTAGATGGTAGTGTTGCTCAGATGTTGCTGTTTAATCTGGTATATAGCATTTATTTTATTTTTTTTGCTCTCGATATGTACGTTTCGGCGGTATATGCGACAACCTCTGAGCCCGAGAACACCCAACTTTAGTGCTAAAGATGCAGTTTTTGACATGAGCGTGCGCACACACACACACACACACACACACACACACACACACACACACGCGAAAAAAAGGAATTTGTGTTCCAACCTTTGTCCCTAGACCAGCGGCTACAAGGCCATTGTATCTAGGTATCCCTCTAGACCTGATCCAGGTCGTCTCTTGCTTGGCCTGCTATGCCAGCAGTGCTAAGGAGACTCATACCCTCATTATCATTATCACCATTGTATCCCTCTAGACCTGATCCAGGTCGTCTCTTGCTTGGCCTGCTATGCCAGCAGTGCTAAGGAGACTCATACCCTCATTATCAACCCCTATGTATGACAGCGGATGGACCACACAAACCAAATATAACTAGGAAGTCCAGAGCTATTTATAGTATTACAGTGACAAACCCTTTTAACTGAGGGTGCCAGTTATTTTTCTTTGGCTATTTTCATGTCTAACTACATCTCTGGCTCAATTTAACTTCACAGAGACTTTTTTCACATTTTAAATTGCTTTAATTTTGAAGTTATGGGCTTTATTAATGTGGCTGAGGCTGCCCCTTGGAATTGTGGGTAATTACCAACAGCTAACGTTAGCTTAATTGCTACTTTAGCTAATGTTTACAATAGCTAGCTTAGTTGTGTAGTAACATAATGTGAAGGTGATATGTATTTTAGTGGCCTGCAATGTTAACACAGCTTATGAATAGGGTATTTTATTTCATTCTTTCATTCATATTAGGCAGTCACATTATAGTGAGTTTATTATTTGAATGTTAATTATGTCATGAAACTGATTGAAGCAATAAGTGTGGCGATTTATTCATATTTTTTAATCTCTCTACATATTTTTGACAAACATGTTTTAGTTTGATGCATGTTCCAGCTGACCATTTGGTCACGATTGAGAGAGAAATGCCATCTGTTAAATAAAATACATTTAATATATATATATATATATATAAATGTATAATCTATCTTTGGCCACCAGCAGCGCTGTGGCGCCGTTTTGCGAATGACAGACTTTCTCCGGTGTTAGTCAGTCAGTCGGTCTCAGCCTTACGTGAAACGGTAAGTCATTAAGATGAATAACAATGAATTCAAATGTCATGATAATTAGTCTGGGCTGTCTGACATTCACTTGAAAGCTATTGTAGCCGAGGGTTTATGTTGCGCATATACTTTAGGATAATAATAATACAATAACCACAGGCTCCGTATTCAGCGCCAAGAAAGCAGCCACTTTAATGCTTCTCCCACACTTTACACCTTCTCTTCTCTCTCTCACTCCTTCCGTCTCCTCCTTCACAATAAAAGCACAAAACACATATACAGGAACCCTGCTTCTCAACATAATAGCTTACATACCTCCCTTCCTCCATAAAGAAACGTCCCCGTTTCTAAACATTCGAAGTGCAAAAAAAAAATTCACATTTTCCAATCCCTGTAACATGTCTCTATAACACGACATTTGGCAGCAAAGAACATTATACAACCTTCCATCACAATACTGCACAGCCTCCAGAAAATATGCCCCACTAATCCCAATAGACACCAGACATAGCTGATACCCCATAGCGTTTGGACACACCAGCCATATAAAGCATGTGCTGCTACAATGAAGAAACATGTTGACAGACATCTTCACACATTTATCACTCAAAAATCAGTTAACGATAAGTGACAAAGTCCTTTAAATATGCTGGTTGTCTCACAACTCTCTTTGAACGAGACACAGTCTGTTGTGGTTCACTGGTGCCTGTAACCAAAACAGTCTCTGTGCCACCAGTGACCCATGGCTCCTCCACCCCCCAGTCCTCCTATGGCGACCCCTCGTCCTGCAGCGAAGGAGCATGGTGAGGAGATGCTGGGAGGCTACCTGAAGAACCAGCAGGCCGTAGCAAGGTGTAAGGTTTCAGTCTGTCATAATGAACAACCTGCTCCGGTCCGTGAAGGTCCAGAGGACTGACAATGCGATAGATGAGTCCCGGTTCTCCTTGAGAGTCCAACACAGCCAGGACCCTGTAGGGTCCCTTCCAGTGGGGAGCAAGTTTCATACGGTCCTCCGTAGGATTATGCAGCCATACGAGGTCTCCTTCTCGATACGGCTGATGGCGTGCCGTTCCATCATAATACAGTTTTTGTTTTTCATGGGCATCAGCACCACACTGCCTGGCACCACAAAAAGCCGTCTCCAGCCTTTCCGCCAGAGAGGTCACAAAGTCAGCATGGGAAAGAGGCAAGTCCAAGTGCACCATTTGCGATGGCACCAACACATCCACCGGGACACGAGCTTCCCGTCCATGAGTTAAAAAGTAAGGAGTGTAGTTAGTGGAAGCATGAACAGAGGTGTTATAGGCAAAAGCCACCTGTTTCAGATACTCATCCCATTCACCTCCGCAGGCAAGCAATGATTTGGCCAGTTGATCGATGAGAGTCCGATTAAATCTTTCAACCATGCCGTCGGATTTGGGATTATATGGCGTGGTGCGTGTCTTCTTAATCCCTAAAAGTTGACACAGTCTTTGAACAACCCCAGCTTCAAACTGCCGGCCCTGGTCACTGTGAACAATTTCTGGAACGCCATGTACCAGCACGTAATCCTCAAACAGACACTGTGCTACGGATTGGGCTGTTTGATTAGGAAGAGCATACAGGTTTACAAACTTGGAAAAGTAGTCTTCTACTACTAACACATATCTGTTGCCCTTAGAAGTCACTGGTAATTCAAGAATGTCCATTGCCACTCTCTGGAATGGTCGTGTCGCTTGGGACCCGCCCATTGGTGCCCGGTGCTTAGGCACAGGGGCTCTGCGGGTCTGACATGGGAGGCACTGCTCGCACCACTGTCGAATGTCTTTGAACATAGAGGGCCAGTAACAAGTTTGCCTTGCTCGTTCCCACACTCGTTCCACTGAGAAATGCGCCGCCACAGGGCCTCCATGAAGATGGTGCAGCACATCAGGGACAAGCGATGAGGGCACGACCACTTGATACTGAGCACCCCCTGTGAGGGAGGAAGTCACCCTCCGGCAGAGTAGGCCATTCACCACAGAAAGACGAGGATATTCAGTCCATAACTTCCGCAGCCACCTGGAGCTGCCTCTCATGTGCCCCCGAGGTGGTCGAGAATCCCTCCAATCCAACGCCGTAGCAATATCTGGATCGGCCTGTTGCAGTTCTTTCAGTCCAGTCCCATCATGTGAGAGTGCATGTATGAAAGACAGGTCATTTATTTCAATGTCCGGTTCCAATGGCTGTCCCCCTGTGATGAGGTCAGAGGTCGGGAGGTTCACTGCGGATGGCGGTGTCAACAGAATGTCGTCTTGGGGAACACCTGACTCCCTGTCTGAGCCAACTGCATTCACCTGTGTGGCAACTTCTCGTGAGGCGTCATTCACCGTACCAGCCACCGGATCCTGTGGCCGTCGTGAGAGAGCATCAGCATTAGTATGCTGTTTTCCATCCTTGTGTTGAATGACCCAGTTGAAAGGATCCAGCTCCAATATCCACGTGCTCTTCTTCCAGTGGGATCTTTGTCAATAGACATGGTGCGGAGGCCCAACAGAGGCTTATGATCGGTTATAATGGTGAAGGCAGCCGCTCCGATGTAATGTCTGAATTGGCGTACAGCCCACACTATAGCCCACAGTTCTCTGTCAAACGTGGACCAGCGCCTTTCGGTGGGAGTGAGCGACTGACTAGCATACACCACCACTCTCTCCAGTCCTTCCTTATCTTGAGCCAACACGGCCCCCACTGCTTCCATGGAGGCATCTGTGTACACTTTAAAGGGGATGTTGAAGTCTGGCATAGTGACAATCGGGGCCTCTGAGAGCACCCCTTTAAGATACTCAAAGGCCTCATTACATTCAGTGGTCCATTGGAAAGGTGTGCCTTTACACGTCAGGTGGTGCAGAGGTGCTGCACGCTTGGCAAAGTCCTTCACAAAACGTCTATAGTAAGAGCATAAACCCACAAATGCTCTCACTTCAGTTGGATTCCGTGGTGTAGGCCAAGTTCTGACCTTGTCGGTGTTTCGAGGGTCTGGCTGTAGGCCGTGGCGAGAAACAACATGCCCCAGGAACACCACATGATCTTGAGCTAGGTGGCACTTTTTAGGGTTTAGTTTGAGACCTGCCGTCTGGATCCTGGAGAAAACTTCACGCAGACTGGAGAGATGGCTCTCAAAGGTGGGGCTGTATATCAGAACATCATCGAGATACACCATACACACCTGCCATGGCAGCCCTCTTAGCACCAGCTCCATCATCCGCTGAAACGTTGCAGGTGAGTTGGTGAGGCCCATAGGCATCGACCGCCACTGGTAGAGGCCCCTGCCCGTCGTGAAGGCCGTTTTCTCTCTGTCTTCCTCAGCAACCTCAACCTGCCAGTAGCCATTAGAGAAATCTAATGTGCTAAACCACAGGGAGCCTGCTAACGCATCCAATGTATCATCCACCCTGGGAAGGGGATGACAGTCTTTCACCGTTACACTGTTCAAGCGACGGTAGTCAATGCAGAATCTCCACTCACCATTCTTCTTTTTTACGAGGACGACAGGTGAGGCCCAGGGGCTGCAGCTCTCTTCAATTACCCCGTCAGCCAACAGGGCTGCCACCTGCCGGTCTATTTCTCCTCTCTTTTCTGGTGAAGTCCGGTAAGCGCGCTGTCGCTGGGGAGGATGATTGCCAGTTTTGATGTGATGTTGAATAAGCGTGCATTTGCCAGGCACTCCTCTGGATGTGCTGAATATCTCCTGGTGTTCTGCTAGCAATGCAACCAATTGTGCCTTTTGCTGCTGACTAGTCGGAGACTCCTCCAGTAATACAAAAGGCACTTCAGTGGATGAAGTGGCGGAAACTGTCTCCACTGGGATCTGAGGGAGTGACACCAGTTCAGACTCATTCACAGAGAAAAACTCCCCTAGATGCATGCCCTTTCTCAGTACCATGTCTTGATCTGTAGGATTTAACACACGGGCGGTAGTAACCCCATCCTTCACCAAAGTCACTGTGTGTGCAACGACACACTCACTTTTACTCCGGAGGTTAGGTGCTAAGTAGCCCACGAAGTCAGGCAGCTGGTCAATGGCCCCGGCCGGGGACACACACACTGGCACCAGCATCTCGCTGAGGGGTGGCAATGTCATAGCAGTTGCGATTGAGACATTACAACACTCAGGAATCAAGTCTTTGCCGCTCAAAAATGGAATATCAGTGTCCCATAACTGCAGTCTGCCATGGGAAAAATCCAAGAGGGCATGATTAGGGACCAGAAAGTCCAGGCCCAGCAGTGCTGCTTGTGTAGACCCCCGAAGTACATAGAAAACATGCTGCCAGGATTCATTACCCAGATGTAGGGTGGTAGTTATGGTGCCCAATGTGTCAAGCATCTGGCCATTCACAGCACGTGCAGCAATAAAGTCAGCATTTATGGGCCGCTCGCGCAGCGCTGGAACTGACATGCGAAAATCAGCACTGATAAACGACTCTGTAGCCCCTGAGTCCACCAATATGTTGATTTCTGTCCCTTCAATGCTCCCCCTCACATATGAGGTACTCTGTCGCTTTGTCGCGTCTTGTATCGATGCATTACTGGCTGAGCCCATAGGTGTGGTAGCTGGTCTTTGTCCAAAAGCATCCAGTAATTTCTCCTTTACTGCAGAATAGTCGGTCTGCACGGCCGCTGGCAGGCTATCCCACAGGAGAAAAGCAGCCTTGGTCAGCCGCGTTGGCAAAATCCTAGCCAGTTCATAATCATAGTCACCTCCGTTGCCTCCTACCAGCGCCTTCACAGCTACTTCATACTGTCTGGCCCAGCAGGGAAAACTTTGCTTTTCTTCTCCGGCAAAGGGCGGTGGAAGTTCAATCCTGACATTGCTGGAGAACGGCCGATCTCCGCGCCGCACACTGTAGCCCAGCGGGTCGTCTTCGAATTTCCACATTCTGTCGTTTTTCTTTTACTCTCTGTGCTTACTACTGAGATGAAACATGAGATGTCCCCACACAGACTCGGCACGGAATCTCCGACTCGTGCTAGCTGAACACTGTACCACGTTAAGCTAAGCGGGTGTTAGCAGTTAGCTACGTTAGCTAACTAGCTCAAACTTCGGTGAACTGTCTTCTTCACTTATCTGACGATGGGTCTGTTCATTAGGAAAGCAATCCCACCGCTGCCACCAATGTAGCCGAGGGTTTATGTTGCGCATATACTTTAGGATAATAATAATACAATAACCACAGGCTCCGTATTCAGCGCCAAGAAAGCAGCCACTTTAATGCTTCTCCCACACTTTACACCTTCTCTTCTCTCTCTCACTCCTTCCGTCTCCTCCTTCACAATAAAAGCACAAAACACATATACAGGAACCCTGCTTCTCAACATAATAGCTTACACTATGAAGATGAAGTCAGTTGTGTTTCTTTTGTGTTATTGTGTCGAAGTCGGACTTCTGTATGAGTTTGTTATGCTAACATGCTAACGTGTTGTAATCTGGAGCCGTTAACGGTTCATACCGGTTAATTCATGTCCGACTTTGATGCGTTTTTGTGACCAAAAGTATCATAAGTTAACACGACCGTGCATTCAAATAAAATGAGTTATCGCTTACTACTGTAGGTCAGTGAATATAGAGGCTGACCAGCGGCCAGTTAAGGTGAACTAGAGATACTCTGTTACTTTACGGACACGTAACGAAAGAACAACAAGATATGACCGGGACCCGGTGCTTCATTTGAATCACGTTAACGTTAAATAAACACGCACGTCTCCGTTGGTTTTATGTGCATTTGCATGTGAACGTGTTCTACATGAACACCAAGTTACTGGTGCTACAGATGAGGCTGTTGGATTGGATCTCACATTATGTGAAGTTCACATTATCAGAATGAACATCCTTGTATCAAACTAACCATAAGTGACATGTCTTATGTCTTTTGCATGGAAGTGGTTGCATATCATCCCAGATCGTTCTGCTTTGAAGTCAATATGATGTCCCTTAGTTACAGCTACAAATGATGGGGTAGCTTTCATGCATTTATTTGGTCATTTGCATTTCATACACAGTCAAACCTTCTTGAATATTATTATTATTAATAAGACTATATAATGGCATGAATCTGGAGATGCGTATAATGATTTAGGGGTTGTGATTCATTATGATTCAGTAAGGAGTACTACGTGCGGTTGCTGTCTGGAAACCCTGGCATGTACCAGCACTCTGTGGAGCACAACACCAAGGGAGAGACCACACAGCATGAGCCCGAGCACGGAGAGGACACCATCGCAAGAGTCAAAGGTCCAGACGCAACACCAGGGAACACTTTGTTCTTACTCAGAAAGGTTCTTGGTTTAGTATTCTATCTTCTTGGTGTACTGTGTCTAACACTCCGCTGTGCTCTCCAGGCCTGGTGAAGGCTCCTCTGAAGAGGTCTCGGTCCACAGCGGACGAGGACAGTCGGGAGCAGCTGCTGGAGTCGGGAGGCCCCGAGGAGGAGCAGAGGACGGACAACACGTCTCTGCTGCGCCTCCCGGAGGAGGGAGAGAAGGTCAGCGAGTCCGGACTGCTCCAGTTTTAGAACGGCTCAGGGCTCAAATCAGTCTCCAGTGTTACATACAGTACCTTTCTTTAAGTTATTATTGTGTATAATATTGTGTCACCCTCAGGTGTTAAACTGAGTCTAAACATGGTGTCTACGGGGGCCTGAAATGAGGATTCAATGAGCTTATAAGTCAATTCATAATAATAGTAATGATGGACATGTTTATAATCAATTCATTGTCATTCATCAGATGAAAACATAAAACTTCTTATGATTACAATGGTGTGAGGAAATAAACCCTTTTTGTTGACACGAGTGCTTTCTAGGTGAAACGTAATGTCGAACTGAGTCGACAGTTGATAAAGTCCTCGCTCTCTGTCGTCCGTGTCCAGTTTGCATGAGGCCATCATCCCCAGAGGAGCGAGACAAGGACAGAGTCAGCTGAAGAGAACCTGCAGCATCTTCGCCTACGAGGACATCAAGGAAGTGCACAAGAGACGCTACCTGCTGCAGGTCAGCATGCACATATAGAACCAATACACACAATACACATCTTTGAGTTAGACATTTATATTGAGTAGCTTTCATGGTCATTTTTCAACATGGACACTATTTTCCCATGTTTTTGTGTCTTAGTGACTAAAAGGTATACAACAGTTACTGACATTGGTCCGGTATTGAGGGAGAACGCTGCAGACGGCAGCAGCTAAACAAATGTGTTGTTCTCATTAGTCACTTAGACACAAAAACATTCAAAGTAGAGTCCAGGTTGAAAGATACCAAAGTTACCTCTTGCTTTTCTTAGTGCTTAACTCACCACCTTGTTTTTTGATCATTAAATGTCGTGTATGTCATCGTCTTTCAGCCCATGGCGGTGGAAGTCTTCTCAGCAGATGGGAGGAACTACTTGTTGGCCTTCCAGAAAGGCGTCCGCAACAAAGTTTACCAAAGGTACTGAATACAAACAGAAACACGGCGGTTGGACTGCTGCTCCATTTCAGCAGTCTAATGAAGTCCAAATGTATTGAAACTAAATGAATCAAAACAAGTTCATTTAATAGAAAAAGACTGAATTCTTTTAGCTTTGTTCAAGGATTTTTCTTTACATTTGGTACTGCCCTAGAGAGAAGATTACAAAGCTCTCATAAAGCATCATGTCACTACAATAACAGACCAGTATTGTCATATGTATCAAGTTACACTGGTTTATATGCAGCGTAAAGAAAGTCAGATGGTGATCATCATTCTTGTGAAGATCTGGACTTCAGGGGACAAGCGGGGAGGGTTCGGTGGGGTGTCTTTCAAAACAACATCTATCAATGCATGGACAGATGACAGCATAGAAACACTGAAAGGTTGCTTTCTATGTACAGACTGGGACACCTTCTCTGGAGAGCCAAACCTGGACAATGCCACAGAAGTTACCACAAGTTACATAACATTTTGTGTTGACACTGATTCCAAAAAGGACAATAAAAGTCTACCCTAACAACAAACCTTACATCACAAAGGAGGTGAAGGACTGTATTAACAGAAACAAGCAGGCATTTAAGACCAACGACCACCGACAACTAAAAACTGTACAAAAGGAGTTGAACCAGAGGCTGAAAGAAGCTCGGGAACACCATAGGGAGGCAATAGAGGAAAACCTCCAGGCTATGAACTCTAAAAAACTATGAACTCCATGAAAACAGCCACCAACATGAAACCCACAAAAAAATCCTTATATGCTGTAGATGAACTGGCTAAAGCAAATGAGCTGAATGCTTTTTACAAGCGGTTTGACAATTATGACTTCTCAGCTGAGTGTGACATGGTGCTTGATAGTATTGCTATTGATGATGTTGACAGGCTAGAGATTGACCATGAATCCGTCAACAAGGTCCTTAAGCAAATCAATGTCAACAAGGCCACAGGTCCAGATGGTATCTCTGCTTTTCTATTAAAAACATGTGCAGATGAATTGACACCTGCCTGGTGCCCCATTTTCCAGAGGTCCCTAGATTCTCACACTGTACCAACACGATGGAAAAAGGCAATCATCACACCCGTCCCTAAGAAACCCTGTCCACAGGAGAATAATGATTTTAGACCTATTGCTCCAACCTCTGTTGTGATGAAGTGTATGGAGAAGCTCATGGTGAGCAAACTACGGCTGGATGTAGGCCCACAGCTAGATCCCTACCAGTTTGCATACACACAGCAGAGAGGCACTGATGATGCAACCAACAGTATAGTGCATCTAGTGACTAAACACCTGGAGAATCCGAGGGCCTATGCTAGACTGTTTGTAGATTTCAGTTCAGCCTTTAACACCCTACAGCCTCATGTTCTCCTGAAAACACTGCAGCTGATGAATGTCAACCCCTTCACTATTACGTGGTACTGTCACGGGGCATGGTGGAGGACTCAAATGCAGACCAGGCAGAGTAGCGTTAAGCAGGTTTTGATTGAACAGAATAGGATTAATGTGTTTGAAGTGTTCAGTTTGCCAGACTCTGTTGGATGGTGTTAACATGTGTATCATATTCTGCAGCCATCTGCTCCTCTCCCCTTGGACTGGAGGATGGGAGGATTCGATACGGTCAGCTGACGTCGTCCTCGCACCGCGAGAACAACCCTGCTGATGCTGGACGACTAAACATCGTCCCTAACGTGTGAGCGATCTAACCTTTGATTGGTAGTCGTCCCTTAAGTGTACACTAGCAGGAACATTCCACGTGTTTTTTTGCATGCACTTAAAAGTCTAAAATATAAAGCATTCAGAAAAAAACAACAAACCACATCATCCTCTGTGCAGTCAGGTTATGGAGCCTGGATGGAGCCCCTTACCTGCAGATCCCCAGCCCTTTTTCCAGGTGGACTTCCTGGAGCCCACATGGGTATCAGGGGTGGTGACCCAGGTCAGTGAACGCATGTGGGGCTACCTCACTAAATACCGCCTGGCCTTCGCCCTGCACAGCAGCCTCTTCACAGACTATACTGAGGATGGGAACCCTGGAGGCCCAGCTAAGGTATTTGTAGTAATGTGGACATTTAGTGTCTTATTTAACATCAAATGTTTTCTGTATTTACATATGAATGTGTTCATACATGGGGAGAAAAAGACAAATCTGATGCATTCTTCTAGACATTAGATGTGCTCATGTGGAATTGCCCTGTCGGTTGTGTGAAGGTGTTTGAGGTGCGCATGGCGGGCAGGAACCCAGTGACCCGCTGGCTCGGTCGGCTGGTCAGAGCTCGCTACCTGCGCGTCATCTCTGTGGAGTTCAGACCCACCTTCTACCTGCGTGTGGAGATCCTCGGCTGCAGAGGAGGTGAGGAATCATAATCCTCAGGACCTAATTCCTCTTGTGTACTAGCTCATCTTTGCTTTACAGATCTAGTGAGTCGTCTTCACAACAGTGTTATTAATGAAGCAACCTTTCCTCCTGCTCTCCCAGATGAGCTGGTGACCCCCAGCAGCGTGACCACGTCTCCCTCTGGTGGTGGGACAGTGACCGTACCGCGCTGTGAGCCAGGCCTGTTTGCATGCCTGCACAGTGGAGAGTGCGTCCCCGTCTCTGTGCTTTGTGACGGTCGAGCGGACTGCAAGGACCACTCTGACGAGATCAACTGTGGTGAGGCCTGAGCCATAGTCGGTCATGTACATATTTGTTTCTCTTCTTTTGTGTCCTTTTAGTCTCCTTACATGATTAAATGATTCAAAACAATTTACATTTGACAATTGGGTGAAGATATCTACAGCACCTTCCTGGTCTTCCTTGTGTTCCATCTTCTTTTATCCGTGTCTGTCTTTATTTATGTCCCTGGCGCCCCAGGCCTCCACACCACCAGGTCCCAAGGTGGCCTTCCTGGCGTTGCTACCCCAGGGGTCACAGGTCAAACTGGACTCCAGAAGACGACAACCTCAAGTACAGGTCAAATGTGCTGTTGATCAAATCTACTTTCTGCTCATTGTTGTTGGCTTTTTACCAAAGTCCCCCCCCCCCCCCCCCCCCCCCTTTTGTGTGTGTCTGTTTGCAAGTCACAGTTAATGATTTCAAACATCCATCTACCCAGGGGTCACCACAGGTCAACCTGGGCTGCATCTCACCACAACCCGACATTCTGGAAAACCTGGGTTGCAAACCACAAAAGGCGAGACAGCCTTGCTGGTTCTCCTACAACACTTTATACAAAATAAACATATGCTGTAACCACTGTTTCATTTTCATTCACAGCCATGTGGGCCGCTACAACTCCGTACAATGGCGGCCTACCCAGAGTGCTTTGCGTGGAGGGCCAGTTTGCGTGCCGGTCTTTTGGTTGTATTGACTCGGCACAGGTATGTGACGGCAGACGGGACTGTTTGGACGGGTCAGATGAGGAAGGCTGTGGTATGCATCGAGCACCTATCAGGGGGCAGACTCTGGTGGTGATTTCCTTCCTGTCCCTCAGCACTGCGAGTGGCAATGTGAGCCCGGGTGCTACTGTACAGGGGGGAAGGTCCTGTCTGCTAACGGGACAGCCTGTGTAGAGAGAGAAGACTGTCCCTGCATGGACCTCAGCACCGGACACAGGCTGCAACCAGGGGAGACCACCGAAGCCCCGGATGGATGTAACAACTGGTCAGAATAATGGAGACATGCTACACATGCATGTTCACCACAGTTATATTTAACAGAGAAACAGCCAGAAAGAAGGGACAGAAGCATAATGATGTTGTTGTTCCTCTTTGTTTCAGCACCTGTGAGGGTGGGAGGCTCAACTGCACCAGATACCCCTGTCCAGGTGAGTAGGACTAGCTGTAAGTCGTGTGTGTTAAACAACACTTAAAACTGACTGAAGGTCAAACTCACCAACACAAGAACACAATACAAATAAGAACTTGTTTTTATTTCTGACTTTATGATAAAAAGAATATCTGTGTATGAAAATAAAGTCTGGGTTTGGGAAGGCCATAGATGTATGTTGTGTGTGTGTGTTTCCAGTGTCGGGCGGCTGGTGTGACTGGTCAGAGTGGACTCCGTGCTCCAGGACCTGTGGGGCAGAGTCGGTGTCCCGCTACAGGAGCTGTGGCTGTCCTCAGCCCAAGGCCGGAGGAGTGGCCTGCCCCGGAGAACAGGAAACGCACAATGGGGTCGGAGTTCAAATCCAGAGACAACCCTGCCCTGTCATCACCTTCTGTCCAGGTATCACTGGCTCCTCAGCTAATGAAGATGGAGGAATTCACATTTGATGTCGATTCTTTATATCTACATGTCTCTGTCTTTTTATCATGTCCTGATGTCCTCTACAGGTAGACGGATATAACAATACGTACTGTCACACAACCTTAGTCTGTGTCTCTCTGTGTTTCCTGTCCTCTCTCTCCTCTAGTCCACGGTTCGTGGAGTCCGTGGTCACCGTGGTCGGAGTGCGACGGGTGCGCCGGGTCGTCCGCCCGCACCAGGCAATGCAACAGTCCTCCCGCCAGGTTCGGCGGGCTGCCCTGTCTCGGAGAGGGCAGGCAGAGCCGCGGCTGCCATGACAACATCACCGTCTGCTCAGGTCAGCAGCATTAGGGATGTCAATGAATTGTGTATTCATTTTATTTTGAAAAGCACTCGTGTTTAAAGGGAGGTTGCTGGATACAAATGGAACGCAAGAGAGGCCTTACAAGAAACAAGGTGTCACCCTCAGCACTGTCTTCTCCTTGAGTTGAATCAATAAATCTGTTTATATCTGTGGAAACATACTGGACCATAACACTTCCCTCCATGTGTTGATTCTCTTCAAACCGTTCTGCAGACTGTGGTGGAGGCCAGGAAGAATGGCCTTGTGGGAAGCCCTGTCCGCGCTCCTGTTCTGATCTGCATGGTGACACAGAGTGCGTGGACTCCCCTGGGTGCAGACGGACCTGCGGTTGTCCGGGTGACATGGTTCTGCAGGACGGAGTGTGTGTGGCCCGGGAGGAGTGTCGCTGCAAATACCACAACAGCTCTGCTACTGGTTAGATCCGTCTGTGTGTTTACGTTGTTCTGGTAAACTGTGTTGGACGAAGCAGAGATTGGTCTAATCGCTAGATGTTTGTCTCTGATACAGTAATGACATTCAGCGGTCTAGATTCCAGTAATGCATCATGGGTATGGCCCGGTGGATCTGATTGGCAGTTTGCAAATCCAGGAGACGGCATCATCAGTGACTGCAGAAACTGGTACAGTACAACCGAATAGCTCTGTAACATTAAATCTGTCTATATAGTGCATCATTTATTTTAGGTGTCTTCATCTCTCTCACTTTATCTCAGTTCCTGCGAGGCCGGGGTCCTGCAGTGTCAGTCGGTCCCTGGTTGCTATGTTGACGGTGGCTGGAGCCAATGGGGGTCCTGGACTGAGTGTTCACTCTCTTGCGGAGGAGGAGTCAAGTTCAGGAGACGCCAGTGTGATAACCCGTCCCCCCCAGAGCAGTGGGAGGGGCTGCCTGGGAGTCGCTGAACAGCAGAAAGACTGCAACATACACCTGTGCACAGGTAGTCATGTCCGGCCAAGGCAGCTGACACCTTGAGTTGTTAGACTGAGACACAACTTTCAGCTTCACTGACATCTGAAAGAGGAGCTGATTTCATACATCACCCTTTAAAACAGAGTCCTTGGCAACATGTATGCAGTAGTATGGACCATAATACTAAATGAGATGTCATTGATAAAGAATCTTGTTATTTTTACGTGTTTTGTGAGTTGTTGTCACGTCTCGGTGTGTTTTTGCTTCCAGACTCGGTGGGCCCCTGGCTCCCCTGGTCTCAGTGGTCTGAGTGTTCGGTCAGCTGTGGTGGAGGACAGCAGTCCCGCTCTCGTCTCTGCAGCTCTCCACCCTGCAGCGGCCTCAGCCGCCAGAGCAAGACCTGCGACACCCAGGTCTGCCTCGGTGAGTCCTGGTTCCCTGTAGATTACAACATCTGTAGCTGTTGCATCAAAGCTATGACAACTGTAAGATCCAGGGTAACGTGGTAAAAGAAGAAGAAAAAAAAGCTTTTGTGTATCTTCAATCTGCGTCTCGTCATTGTGCAGAAGTGGGCTGCCCTCCTGGCAGGTTGTACAGGGAGTGTGAACGAGGCGAAGGCTGTCCCTTCAGCTGCGCTCAGGTCAGCGGCAGAGAGGGCTGCTACTCCGATGGCTGCGAGGAAGGCTGCCACTGCCCCCCTCACACCTACCAGCACCACGGTGTCTGCCTGCAGGTGGGTTCCTTCAGCATTCTGACTAATGAGTCATGACTCGTGCATCTTAACAAACGCTAACATTAACCCTCTGGGAACTAGGCCATTTTTTGGATTTTTTTATGTTTTCTTAAACTCACCTTTTAAGGCACTTTCATATGTGCTACATAGACATGTCTTATATCAAAATGTGCAGAACAATCTCAGCTATCTATATAATGAGGCACCAATTGTCCTAAGGCACTGTGCACTGTGCAATTTGGCCCTAAAGCTGAACAGTTGGAAGTCCAATTTTTTGAAATTCTTCAAATCTCTACTTTACTCATGTGGACAAACTGTTTTGGTGTTTGAAATTTTTTTTTTAAAGTCTTAGGTTCACACAAGTAGTGAAATATATGAATAAAATAGTAGATAGATGTATAATAAATGTCTCAAACCAAATTTTGTAATATCGTTTTTTGAGTAAGTGTAATTTACTCTCACCTGTAGAGGGACTGTCACTTTACTTTGTTGTCTGGGCTGGTAGTGCAGGGCACCCTGGTAGTGCACTGCACCCTGGCAGCTGTGAATCCTCTCTGTAATATTGAACAGTCATTACTAAGTAAAGTTCTCACTCCCTTTGTCCTTTCTTCCTCCACACACACACAAGATAGATAGATAGATACTTTATTCATCCCCAGGGGGACGAGCTAACAAGCTACACGCTCGAGCTAACGGACGAGCTAACAAGCTACACGCTACACGCTCGAGCTAACGGACGAGCTAACAAGCTTACACGATGTAAACAACTCACCCAGTCCATAAGCTCGTCATAAGCATCATAGCTCGCTGTGTGTCACGCAGACTCCACTAACTGTGTGTTTACATGTCTGTAATCATAAAGCTACAGCTGTCTCAGAACGCTGCCGTTAGCAGACGTGCTAACTAACGAGCTAACAAGCTACACTACACGATGTAAACAGTCTGTCCCCCAGATCGTCACATGATGAACTGTAAGCTCGTCATAAGCTCGTCATAAGCATCACATCTCGCTGTGTGAGTCTCGTACTATCTCGTGAGAATACGGACGCGGAAGTGGAGAATCTACAGATTTCTACAGATTTTCGAAACATTTTTCTGTGCCGTTTTTCGACGGAGATATTAAAAGAAACATAGAGTGAGCGCCGCTTACGCACCGCTGTGAGCGCCGCTAACGCATCGCTGCGCTCATAGACCCCCGAGAGTTAAACCTCGCAACACAAAAGGACGAAAAGGTTGATGGTCAGCATACTGATTACTGATTTTAAGTCCAGAGGTACGGCAACAGAATTACAGTGATGAAATGAATGAACCATAGAAAGTCTTATTTCACATTGAAACATGTTTTTAACATGGCTCTAATGTGTGTGTTTTAGGAGTGTCCTTGTCTGGTGGACAAAGAGTTGATGGCCTCTCTGCAGAGTGTTTCTGTCACACCGGTCTCATCTCTGCTCCTCCATAACATCTCTGAGGGAGTGGAGCTTCAGTATGGAGACACACTGCTCCACCACTGCAGCACCTGGTGAGCAGAACATCTTCCAGTCACGCAGTCCCACATACGGTCCCACACTGCCCCCCCACCCTCTCTTCTGTAGCGACTGCGAGCTTGGCAGGTGGAACTGTTCCTTGGAGCATTGCCCGGTCAACGGAGGTCTGTCCCCCTGGGGCTCCTGGAGCCCCTGCTCGCTGTCCTGCGGAGGTCTGGGACTGAAGACTCGCTCCACGAGCTGCACACAGCCGGCCCCGGCCCACGGAGGGAGAAACTGCCAGGGGCCACGCCAGGAAACCACCTACTGCCAGGCCCCAGACTGCCCAGGTACAGGAGCTAGTTTAGGTAGAGTAGATAGGTACTGTATGTAATGAATGTGTATAGAGATGGAGTAACAGAATGGTGTTTGTTACAGCAAACCTCTTGCAGGTGAGGGAGATTGGATGTGCTGTGAGACTAAGTGTCTCTACATTGAATGTAATTACAGATATCATTTCATTATAAAGGGCTATTGTGTATCCTTTGTATCCATTATAAATAACAGCTTCTTGTTTGTGCACTATACTGAATGGTGGAGCTTGTCCTGATAATGAATTGTTGCTTGATGTTGGCAGTGATTGTCGGTCCTACAGAAGAAGCACTTTTACCAGGTAAAGTCTCCCTTCAAACAACGTTTAATACCAGTTAGAGTCCACTCTGTTGTTCATTTACACTTTTTACTGAATCACTTCTCTTTACTGGTCTTTGTAATGAATTTGTCTGCATGGTACATGGTATTGTTATTACGTTGATTTTAGATCCTGTCAGCTGCTTTCTTTTCCTTCACGAGACAAAGAAGTAATAATTGAAATGGCTTGTCTGTCTTTAGATGAGGATGCTGGCTTCTCTCCATGGTCATCATGGAGTCCCTGCACTAAGCCCTGCACAGATGCCCTCAGCCCGGCCACCAAGTCCCGTCAGCGACAGTGTGTCAGACCCCCCTGCTCTGGAAGCTCTCACCAGGAGAAGGCCTGTAACCTGCCCCAGTGTCCAGGTCTGACCGCTCACGCTATCTCTCAGGGTCTATGACTGCTGCCAACGGTCAAACATGAACTTCACAAACCATTAGCTCGCTTACGTTGTGATCCAGTTCTATTTAAGAAAGGAGCTCGACTACTGATACTTCAGGAGCTAATAGTAGAGCGTTGTAGTTCCCAGTTGTGGATCGAGGTGTGAACTAAACATTAAACAAGGCGCTGCTCAATAACATGACAACTTTCCAATGGCTTACATCAGACAGCAGGATGAATGATTCAGATATTAGGAGCCTGTGTGAGAGAGCACATGATGAAAGTAATGTTCAGCAATCCGCCAGTCAATTCTCTACACAAACAGTTTCACAACGTCTGTCGGTTGCTATTCGGGGCCGTTTGTGGCTTGGTTTGTCCTTTTCCCCTCAATGCTTATCTCAGAGACCACAGAACCGAGTGTTTCATCTACACTCAGCGTGACATCAGAAGAGATCAGTACAGCCGGCTGTATTGTTTATTAACTTTGTTTGAGCATAATGTGAAGTTTTATTTGTACATAAGCTCTGATTCATCATGTCTAACCAGGAAGTTGGCAGCTGAAGTGTTGACTGTAACGGGTAATGTAGGACCCAGGCGCAGTACGACGGACACCAGAGGTAATTTTAACTAGAGTTTTATTTCTCACAGGAAGCAGAATCACAGAGAACAGATGGCAGGATCTCGTGGTCAGGAACGGAAGGCTGGGTGAATTACCGGGGCAGAGGCAAGGCGGGGTAGTCCAAAACAGGCAGGGTCGGTAACAGGGAATCAGTCCAAAGGGGTGTGCGGGAAAGTCTTGCATGGAAGCGGAGAACGATCTGGCAGTGAGTGTGTGTAAGGCTGGGGCTTAAATAGTGGCAGAAGCAGGGTGAGCAGGTGAGAGTAGTGAGCTTGATGAGGTGAGAGTGGCAGCCAGGTGCGCTGAATGAACTGATTAGGTGAGTGAGAGGTGGAAAGGACAGAGTAGTAGTGGCAGAGCTGTGACAGTTGACTGTAGTTTTTCTCAGAACAGAGGTATTATACCCTGTTTGACTGTGAGGAGATGATACATGAATAACATTCTCATGGTTAAGCCATTATTCTGGCTTCAACTAGAACGTATGCCTCAACTCAATGAACAGCTGATGTGAACAACAGAGTGGACTCTAACTGGTATTAAACGTTGTTTGAAGGGAGACTTTACCTGGTAAAAGTGCTTCTTCGGGTATCTGGTGCAGTTGAGCCTCCCACCCTCACAGGTGCTGAAACAAAGAGGAACAACAACATCATTATGCTTCTGTCCCTTCTTTCTGGCTGTTTCTCTGTTAAATATAACTGTGGTGAACATGCATGTGTAGCATGTCTCCATTATTCTGACCAGTTGTTACATCCATCCGGGGCTCCGGTGGTCTCCCCTGGTTGCAGCCTGTGTCCGGTGCTGAGGTCCATGCAGGGACAGTCTTCTCTCTCTACACAGGCTGTCCCGTTAGCAGACAGGACCTTCCCCCCTGTACAGTAGCACCCGGGCTCACATTGCCATAGTGTTTCCGCATCTAACACTGTGTCACATGCGAAAATCCGCCAATCAGAAGGCTTTGTAAGGTTCAAGTGAAGTCTGTAAAAATGAAAATCAGACGAGGAAAACCCCTGTTTTACAGGTTTATATGAGGCCCAGGCTCAAAGAATGATGCCAAACTGCTTTATTAGATAGATTGAACACTATTAGTGATAAAAGAAGTGAAATATATAGTTATATAGTATATACAATTACAATAAAACAGCTGAAAGTGCTGCTTCCAAAATCAGAATTGACGCCGGCTGACCTTGGCTGACCTGTAGAAAAACATTGATACCGCTGGCCTGCTTCACTTTATCAAAGCCATTTTTTAGAGAGACTCCTGCCATGTTGTGCTATGACTTGTGAGGGGTGATTTGGGTGTATCTGCAAAAAAGAATGTCATTCTTTTCAGGCGAACCTGAAAATGTTCAATGTGAGCTGTGTGTTATGTTCATTCAGCAATAACCAGTAACATAAACACTGATATGTACACATATTAACACATCTCACACATTTTAGTGTCATTATAAAATGTAAATGATTCAAATAGACCTTGTAGTTGGAGAGATAAGTCCCTTTGAGTATGGGTAAACTATTTTCGAGCAGAGGCCTAAAAATGGGGCTAGGTAGGAAAAGGTTCAAGCTGCCCCAAAAAAAAGACAAAACAAATGAATTATTATGGCTTTTACAGAAGAGTAGTAACATGTACTCCAGAGGGAATGGCAGCAATAAAACACTGTACAAAAAATAGCTTCAAGTATGACGCATGTAGATCTGGAGATGCATGGATTTGCATTTAGCTGCGTTCTCCTCAATGTCAGTGAACGCACCGTGTACATTGGAAGGGGATTTAAAGATCAACTCAAACTGTGTGTGTGTGTGTGTGTGTGTGAGAACACTGACGTCTGTCCTGACAACACACCTGACCCCCTCGTGGGTCGGGGTCCTCTACAGCGTGGTGAGCTCCATGAGTGTCCCGGCGAAGACGGCGAGCGTCCCGATGATGCACACGGCCATGAACACACAGAGCAGGATGTGGTCCAGAACCATGGCCACGAACTTCCACTCCTCTGAGACATATGAGACTTGTTGTGTTTCTGGTCCCCATTTGTTGGTCTGGTTACCAAGGTACATGAAAAAAATCTTATAATTAATTACATTTGAATTAAATTGAATGGAAATGTAAAGGAATATTTTGACATTTGGGAAAATTAGCTTTTTGGCAGAGAGACGAGACGATTGATACGAGTCTCTGTGTCTGTACAGTGAATGTGAGGCTGGAGACAGCAGCCGGTTAGCTTAGCTTAGCACAAAGACTGAAAACGGAGGTAAACAGCTAGCCTGGCTCCGCCCAAAGGCTCTCTTATTGACACGTCATGTCTTGTTTGTTTAATCCGAACAAGACATAACGTGTTAATAAGAGAGTCTTGGGATTGCTTTATGAATTGTGTAACCACTTGTTTCCATTGTCTTACATTGTTCGATTCCTCGCCTGATGTCATGGTCTCAGCGATGTACTTCACCCCTTCAATGGCGCTGCGAACATCCGGGTTTTTGGTGATGGGAGACTGGTAGGTGACACTGGTGGGGGTGGGGTTACCTGCAGGGGAGAGACAGGTCATACTTCTGGTAATACATATTCATTATAAACATAACAGTACAACACAGAGAGAAACGGCATCCTGGTGACCTTTCAGTGTATTTTGCTTTTTACTAATAAAGCTAATGTATCAATCATTTATTTGCAGCCTTGCCGGTGATGTCGGAGATGTCCATGTCGGTGGGGAACGACCTCTTCTGCCGGATCTCCTGACTGGGACGCTTCATCGTCGAGAAGAACATCAAGTTGGGAATGGTTTCGATGAAGACCTGAGACACAAACAGATGCATTCTTTTTATTCAGTCACACACACACAACACTTTCTTAAATCATCGCGGGTGTAAACCTTGCGTATCCAGGGGGGCATGGTGTGCGTGCTGGGCGAGCGGTGGTGCGTGTTGATGACGATGACGGTGATGATGATGGAGGCGATGACGAACACCATCGTGAAGAGCATGTACTTCCCGATGAGAGGCACGGCGCTGGAGGTGGAGAGGATCAGCTCCACGATGACCAGCAGGAAGACGGTCAGAGACAGCAGGACGGAGATGGAGAGAGTCATCTTTTCACCTGTAGAGAGACAGGGAGACGGACACAGAGACAGACATTCAGGCTACTTTTAAACAGCTCTTATAGTGGAAATAGTGGCAAGTTATGGCTCTACAGGCCAACTGATGAACAAACTTGTGTTTTATTTATGCTCTAATGTTACAGAATAGCAAGCTCATGTAGTACAAGCACATCCCAGTGGATTTCATGTATTTTCCATGTATGAAAGTGTCCCCAAAATGGTGACTTCATGAGCTTTTCCTCAGTTTCCACATTCATAATACTTACCTGATATGTGCCACACATGTGAACAAGTAAACATGTCACTTACAAACGCTCATAACCTACTTTATTTAGTCACACACGTCAAGGTTTCTGTCTACGTCTGCGTACCGGAGTCGGTGGGCAGGTAGAAGACCAGTCCGGTGAGGAACGAGAACAGCATGCAGGGAATGATGACGTTGACGATGAAGTAGAGAGGCAGACGCAGCATCAGGAAGTGGTAGGTGATGTGGAGGTACGGTGTAGTAAACCCAGTGTTTCCAGCTCCGGTAGTCCTTTAGCACCCATTCACCAGACTCCATGAAGTTGCTGAGGTCAGGCCGATCATTGTCCTAGAAGACAGAGGAGTATAGGAGGTAATGCACTGCAGTAGAAAAGGGCCTTAAAGGTGAAGATATTCAGGGGTTACATGCTGTAAACTACAGTTTTATGACAGGAGTCATAGGATACTAAATCTGTAGTATTTGAAACCACAGACACAAGCTTTCACACTGACATGTCAACATAACCCTGTGAATATATATATATACATTATATATAAGTCACACTCACTGGGTTGATGACGACCAGCAGTCCGTCGTACGTCCAGGTGCCCAGCTTCATGCTGCAGTTCTGCAGGTCCAACGGGAAATGGAGGACGATGATCTCGCAGTAGCTCTTAAAGATGGCCGGAGGGTTCCACGTTATCATCCCAGTGTGCTCCAACAGGACTTTGGTTTCGTGGATGATGGCAAAGTCTTCGTCAGCGCTGAGGAAGAGGAAGACGGGGACAAAGGGAGAGTGTGAGAGAAGCATGCGATGCATTTGGACGTATAGGTGTGTGTGAGTTTGAGTAGTGTGTGTTTACTTGTTGTACAGCACCAGGTCTGGTTTCCATATGTCGGGTGAAGGGACTCTGATCTTCCTGATGCCTCCGTACTCATCTGGATTCCAATTCAGGTTCACATCGAGCCATTGCTGGGGTGAAAATCAGGGAAACTTGAGATCATTTTGTCTACTAGAGCAGTGTTTTTCAACCTTTTCTGAGCCGCGGCACACTTTTTACATTAAAAAGATCCCGCGGCACACCAACAACCAAAAACGTTACAAAATGACACCTTTTAGCATAATACAGTATATATACCAGGGGTGTCAAACTCAATCTCAGAGAGGGCCAAAACTAAAAATTGGGACTACGTTGAGGGCCAAATAGAGTCACCATTTAATAAACAGGATAGAAGGGATATTGGACAAAGTGCAAAAAGAAATAGGCTACATTATTATATGTGCCAGAGCCAGATGTTTGGCATCTTTTCTTGGCTGCCAGTTCATTAATATCTGGGGTTAGGTTCTGTGGAAACCCTCAAGATGGAGTGAAGGTGTGCATCAGTGAGACGACTCCTGTGTGGGTCTGTGTTCATCTTCATCACAGAGAACAGCTGCTCACACAGGTATGTGCTTCCAAACATGCAGAGCGTTTGAGCAGCATGTAGGCGGAGTTAAGGCATCGTTTTGGGATGAAGCTTGGAAACTGTGCAGCGCCCTCAGAGTCATACTTTCAGTGTCATTACACTGGAGGTCTATCAGCTCCACAGGTGCTCTTTCCACTTCAACTGCAAACGGATTGCTGAGCAGTTCAAATAAAAATGTCTGAGCTGCAAAGTCGGCAAATCGCCGAGTGAACTCTGTGCCAAGTGCACCCAGTTTATCAGCACAATGCTCAGTCGGGAACACAGCGGTGGAGACTTTTACTGCATCACACATGTCTGTGATCACACGTCCCCGTCCCTGAAGCTGGAGGTTTAGCGCAGTGAGATGCTTCGTTATGTTGAACATAAAGCCAGCTCACATCGCCACGTTTCGTCCCGGAGCTCTGTGGTGTGGCGGGACAGTTATGATAAACATCTGATATTTTCTGGCGGGCCGTTGTACCGAGGGCCGGATATATGCTGACAATGTAATGACAAGTCTCTAAATGTGTTGATCCTTACTAGGCTTTTCATCTGGGTTATGTTGTCCAGGGCCCAGTTCAGAGTCTGCATTTTTCCTTTTCAAATATTTCTCCATCTGTTCATCTCGTCACCTCAACCTCTCCCGTCATTTCATTCTACTGTCCTACATTAACAAGGTCATTACTGCGCTACCTACTGCCACCCACTGGCATGGAAGAGTATTATTACTTAGCCAGCCACTATATTGCAGCTCAGACGCTCAACAATGGCAAAGTATTTGCAACAACTAAATAATGTTTTTTTTGACTCATTAAGTGAAATTGGACATTTTCCCACGGCACACCTGATGATCTCTCACGGCACACTGGTGCGGCACAGCGGTTGAGAATCACTACTATAGAAGAGAGGCCCGAGGTCCTCTAGGTAGACTTTGCAGATTAAAGTAAATGGGGACGATATTGGGGTTTCTACTGTGTTCATTTGTCTATCGTGTCGTTTTCATGAATAATATGAATGGCTCGTGCTCTAGCGCTGCAGCGTTGCTGGGTAATTACATTGATTCTGACTTATCCGTTAATGACGAAGCATCCCGTCATCGCGGGGTTGTTTCAGACATTTGATTTGCTGTTTGAATCAGTAGGGAACAGCTAACTGCTGTTGTTTCCCCGCTAAGCTAGTTTAGCTTAGCCTCCCTGAACACACGCGGGGCCTCAGCTGTTTTTTGTTATTGTTCCGGGTTCAAAAGGTCGTTGTCTGTTACGTGAGCGTAGTCCACCGAAAACATTATATTTCCCACAATTTAAGCTTCTGCATTTTCCAAATGCACTAGTATTATTCAAACGTATTGTTCGGTTCGTAAGCCTCGTACCGAACGATTTAATACGAATACGTATATTATTACACCCCTAGAAACAAATAACCATAGCTGTGGCGTCATAATGAGATTATTAGGAGATGGCTCAAGTGTATAGGACAGCACAGAAGGCCCAGGTATAAGATGCACGGACCGCCACTGCCAAAGAGACATAAACTGACTACAAAGAGACTCAAAACAACAACAAATTGTTACAAAATGACTACAAAGAGACATAATGCAACTACAGAGAGACTCCAAACAACCACAAAAGCTTTAAAACGACTCCAAAGAGACGTGTGAAACGAAACGTAAACCTATAAAGAGACTTAAACAAGTTAAAAGAAAACCACAAACAGATGTAAAACGACTACATAGAGACGTGAACCAACTACAAAGACACTCAAACAACAACAAAAGCTTTAAAACAACCACAACGAAACATAAAACAACCACAAGGACACTTAAAACTACTACAAATATACATAAAACGACTAGAAAAAGACTAAAACAACCACAAGGACACTTGAAACTACTACAAATATACATAAAACGACTAGAAAAAGACTAAAACAACCACAAGGACACTTAAAACTACTACAAATATACATAAAACGACTAGAAAAAGACTAAAACAACCACAAGGACACTTAAAACTACTACAAATATACATAAAACGACTAGAAAAAGACTAAAACAACCACAAGGACACTTAAAACTACTACAAATATACATAAAACGACTAGAAAAAGACTAAAACAACCACAAACGTTTTACAATGACTACAAAGAGATGTAAAACAACCACAAAGAGACATAAACCTACAATAAAGAGACTCACAACAACATACGTTTTAAAACATCTACAGAGAGACTCAAAACAACAACACAAGTTTTTAAAACAACCACAAAGAAGTAAAAAATAATTACAAAGATGTAAAACAACCACAAAAGTTTTAAAACGACTCCAAAGAGACGTGTGAAACGTGAAACAACTACAACAAAACGTAAACCTATAAAGAGACATAAACAACCACACAAGTTAAAAGAAAACCACAAACAGATGTAAAACGACTACATAGAGACGTGAACCACAAAAAAACAAAGGTTTTAAAACAACTATAAAGAGAATCAAACTCTTTCCTATATTTCTATTTCTCTAGCTCTATAGATCTATAGTTCTATGGTTCTATACCACTTCCATGAGCCCACATGCTGTACAGGACAATAACTAAACAGACCAAAGAGAACCAAGACACCAGAGTGAAGACGTGTCTGATACACTGGTCACACTGGAAACATGGTGCACAGAAGAAGCTGATGTGACAGAGACTCTTCTCTGTAAAACTAAAGACAGATAAGCCATCAGTAAAGCTCCACCTCTTCCTGTACGCAGACCGAGGACAGCACACAGACACTCAGACGGGAGAGAGACGGGAGAGAGACGGCAGAGAGACGGGAGAGAGACGGGAGAGAGACGGGAGAGAGACGGGAGAGAGACGGGAGAGAGACGGCAGAGAGACGGCAGAGAGACGGGAGAGAGACGGGAGAGAGACGGGAGAGAGACGGGAGAGAGACGGGAGAGAGACGGGAGAGAGACGGGAGAGAGACGGGAGAGAGACGGCAGAGAGACGGGAGAGAGACGGGAGAGAGACGGGAGAGAGACGGCAGAGAGACGGGAGAGAGACGGCAGAGAGACGGCAGAGAGACGGGAGAGAGACGGGAGAGAGACGGGAGAGAGACGGCAGAGAGACGGGAGAGAGACGGGAGAGAGACGGGAGAGAGACGGGAGAGAGACGGCAGAGAGACGGCAGAGAGACGGGAGAGAGACGGGAGAGAGACGGGAGAGAGACGGGAGAGAGACGGGAGAGAGACGGGAGAGAGACGGGAGAGAGACGGGAGAGAGACGGCAGAGAGACGGGAGAGAGACGGCAGAGAGACGGCAGAGAGACGGCAGAGAGACGGGAGAGAGACGGGAGAGAGACGGGAGAGAGACGGGAGAGAGACGGGAGAGAGACGGCAGAGAGACGGCAGAGAGACGGGAGAGAGACGGCAGAGAGACGGCAGAGAGACGGCAGAGAGACGGGAGAGAGACGGGAGAGAGACGGGAGAGAGACGGGAGAGAGACGGGAGAGAGACGGGAGAGAGACGGCAGAGAGACGGCAGAGAGACGGCAGAGAGACGGGAGAGAGACGGCAGAGAGACGGCAGAGAGACGGCAGAGAGACGGGAGAGAGACGGGAGAGAGACGGGAGAGAGACGGGAGAGAGACGGCAGAGAGACGGCAGAGAGACGGCAGAGAGACGGGAGAGAGACGGGAGAGAGACGGGAGAGAGACGGGAGAGAGACGGCAGAGAGACGGGAGAGAGACGGGAGAGAGACGGGAGAGAGACGGGAGAGAGACGGTCTACCTGGACGTCATGGATCACCTGTTGATGCTGCTGCTGCTGTTGTGGAGCTCAGGTAGGACTCTGATTTAGAGATGATGTGTTTTATTTAAATATTTCTGTTATATCTTTAAATCAGAGAACACACACACACACACACAGACACACACACGCACACAAACACATACACACACACACACACATATACAGACACATACATACATACACACACATACACACAAACACACACACACAAATACACCTATTTTTATGATCAAACCAAATATGACAACCTTTTTTTGTTTTCATTTAAAATAAAAAATAATTATATATATATATATATATATATATATATATATATATATATATATATATATATATATATATATATATATATATATATATATATACAGACATTAATTTAACATATACATCCCGTGACGTGCGGTGAGGTTCGTGGCTGGTGAGGCACTGACTCTTTCAGAGTCAGATTTACAACTATATGAACCCAATAGAGCAGCTTAAATCATTCAATTGGCAGCTTGCACATTGACTACTGGTTGTTTTTCATATTTCATATCAGCATTCTTTACACACACATGGGTAAGGTACATATTTGATTCCACCGGGAGCGTGTGCGCCGGCTGCACAGTGTTTTATTTTGAAAACTTACCGGAAGCTCTATCCCTTTTCGGTGTCTGACTTCCTGTCTAGGTCGACCTGCTCTGTGCAGCTTGACGTGACTTCAGCGCGGGTCCGTCAAAAGTAGACTCTCGCGCGCCCCCTTCATTGAGGCGGAGGTACTGTTTGCCTCCCCTCGTGCTCTTTCTCTGCGGGTTCTTTCAGATCAGCAAGACTAAATAGGTTCCACACATACGTGAAATACATGACCTATTCTATGGAAAGAAAGGACAGACTGTGTAATAAAAGTGTCTACAAATATTACAGTGGTGACAAACAATGAGAAAGCAAAAGGCACGCGCTCAACCCAGTTAGTGAGGGATTGCACAATCAGAGGGAGGAACAGCTCACGTGTCTCCTCTGTTTGAACAGGACGTGCCCAAATTCAGCGATGTTGCTTATAAAAATGCTTGAAATTATTGGAATCATACAGAAATTACATTTATAACACAGATCAGTAGAGAAATGTTAATTTTTATTTTATTTTATCATTATGTTTTTTAATTTTCATGATGGCAGGTGAGGCTCTGCCTCCAGTGACCGCACGTCCCTGATACATACACATGTATTACAAAAATTATGGTAATAAAGTGACACTTAATATAATTAAATAGATTTTAAGTTCTTGAAATTTGATAAAAAAATATTGAATAAATTCACAAAATTTAAACAAAAATAATAAGTTTATCCAAATCAATTTCTCAAACAAAACTGATTTATATTTACTAAGGATCTGTGCAAAAGTAATTTTGATTAACTCAATATCTGAGTGAACTTGGTTTGTATTTACTAATCCTCTGAGGGAAATTGATGGTGGTGTGTTGGAAACGTTTGGATGTGAGCTGCTGTCTTCTTAACTTTGGACATTTCTCTTTTTTTAGCCCCTCCCCTCAGGATGCTCTGCCTTCTGAGGGAAGGGGCTACATAAGAATTACAAATGTAATTAAAAATTAAACAAATTATCACACTTTTTTCTTGTTTTTGTCGTATTGTTTATAACAAATATTACATTTTAATCTACTCTTGTGTGATTGGCTGAAAAAGAGGGAGGCGTCTAAAAAACAGTCCTGTTTTTAAATGCAGGTTCAACTGTCTGAATATAAATGTAACAACATCCAAATAAGTTTTAGATGAAGATTGCAAATACATTTAAAAACAAATATTTGTGTATTTGTTTTACATTTACTCAAAACAACTAATATGTGTCTATTTCTCCAGGACTCCAGGCTGAAGGAGATCACACATCAACAGGTAAATAGAGAAAGAAAAGAGAAATGAAGAACCAGTGAAGCAGAATCAGCAGTCAAGTTTTAGTTTGATCTTTTATTAATTAAATTAATTTCTTTACTGACGACTCTCTTGTTTCTGTTCAGAAGCTGTCAGGTTGGTGGGAGGAGACAGTCGCTGTGCAGGAGCGCTGGAGATGAAACATGAAGTAGATTACTATTACTCTGACTGGACCCTGAAGGAAGCAGCTGTTGCCTGTAGAGATCTGGACTGTGGCTCTGCTGTTTCTAACAGACAGAGAATAGAGTCCTCAATGAGACCTGTGTGGAGGATCAACTCTCGCTGTGTTTACTCTGGATCTGATCTGAGAGAGTGTTTAACTTCAGGTTCCTCTTCCTCCATCCTGGATCTCACCTGCTCAGGTAAGCCCATCAGTGACATCATCTCTGACAGTAATGTATCCAGGTTGACACACACACACACACACACACACACACACATACACACACACACACACACACACACACACACACACAGAATGTCAGCAGACTTGTCTGATGAGCTGCTGCCTCAGTAAATCAGGTGCTGAATGCACCAAGATATCTTGATATGAAACCTCCATGTCTGCTGCTTCAGGAGTCCTCTGGGCCGACCACCAACCAGCCTGAGAGGACTCCTCCTTCAGCTCCACAGCTTTCTTATTCACTGGTTTCCACCAGCAGCTTCTTTGGTTTCCACCATAACAGGCACCAATGACCTACTGGACACAACTTTGATGAGCTCAGCTCAGCCGGGGGCTCGTCAGTATCTCCACACCGTCCTTCACCCTGGACACTCCTTAAGGAGAGAGTCCAGCCCCATCTCTTTACATTTTAGGGATCATTTTATGAACAGATTTATATTCTGGGTCGCAGATCTTCTCAGAAAAAAATAAGACAGAATGTTATTTAGTGTCTGGTGCAGTGGCGGCTGGCCAATAGAGGGCCATGGGGCGTGGCCCCTCCATGAGCCACAAACAAAATTAGAATAACAATAAATTATACAAATTGTCAATATTTGTGTTTTTGAAACATGGAATGTACCCAGTAATATTTGTAAATTATGATATCTGAACAAAATATATGCTGTCTGCTCGTCCTCTCCGCCTGTCTGCTCGTCTCAGCAGCGCTGGGCCATCGAGAAATGTCCCACAGGAGGCGGGTCTATGAAGCAGTTTAGCCAATTGCTGATTAAGACATAAATGAGTGACATACAATTTAGCCAATCAGCGTCCTCAAATAGATTCAGCTCGGGGCGCGCGTCCTCATCAGGAGAAGTCTCTACAGGCGAGCGCGAGCACTACTCCTCCAAGACCCGTTTGAGAACTTTGAAGAGATTCTGCAGAGCTGATCCCAGATCAGCCTGACCTCACAATCAGACAGCAGACTAGCAGGAAAGGGAAGCAGTACATGAAGCTTCTCTACTAGCTGTACACCAGACAGGTTTGGCTCGCTGGATGACGTCATGATAATAACTTATTTATCTTTTTAAAACAACGGGGACAGATCCAGCATGGACAGTTAGGGAGTGAGGGAGGAGGAGGTAAGGAGACACGAGAACACCAGGGTAGGGAGTGAGGGATGAGGAGGTAAGGAGACACGAGAACACCAGGGTAGGGAGTGAGGGATGAGGAGGTAAGGAGACACGAGAACACCAGGGTAGGGAGTGAGGGATGAGGAGGTAAGGAGACATGAGAACACCAGAGTAGGGAGTGAGGGATGAGGAGGTAAGGAGACACGAGAACACCAGGGTAGGGAGTGAGGGATGAGGAGGTAAGGAGACATGAGAACACCAGGGTAGGGAGTGAGGGATGAGGAGGTAAGGAGACATGAGAACACCAGGGTAGGGAGTGAGGGAGGAGGAGGTAAGGAGACACAAGAACACCAGGGTAGGGAGTGAGGGATGAGGAGGTAAGGAGACATGAGAACATCAGGGTAGGAAGTGAGGGAGGAGGAGGTAAGGAGACATGAGAACACCAGGGTAGGGAGTGAGGGATGAGGAGGTAAGGAGACACGAGAACACCAGGGTAGGGAGTGAGGGATGAGGAGGTAAGGAGACACGAGAACACCAGGGTAGGGAGTGAGGGATGAGGAGGTAAGGAGACACGAGAACACCAGGGTAGGGAGTGAGGGATGAGGAGGTAAGGAGACATGAGAACACCAGGGTAGGGAGTGAGGGATGAGGAGGTAAGGAGACACGAGAACACCAGGGTAGGGAGTGAGGGAGGAGGAGGTAAGGAGACACGAGAACACCAGGGTAGGGAGTGAGGGATGAGGAGGTAAGGAGACATGAGAACACCAGGGTAGGAAGTGAGGGAGGAGGAGGTAAGGAGACATGAGAACACCAGGGTAGGGAGTGAGGGATGAGGAGGTAAGGAGACACGAGAACACCAGGGTAGGGAGTGAGGGATGAGGAGGTAAGGAGACACGAGAACACCAGGGTAGGGAGTGAGGGATGAGGAGGTAAGGAGACACGAGAACACCAGGGTAGGGAGTGAGGGATGAGGAGGTAAGGAGACATGAGAACACCAGGGTAGGGAGTGAGGGATGAGGAGGTAAGGAGACACGAGAACACCAGGGTAGGGAGTGAGGGATGAGGAGGTAAGGAGACATGAGAACACCAGGGTATGGAGTGGGGGATGAGGAGGTAAGGAGACACGAGAACACCAGGGTAGGGAGTGAGGGATGAGGAGGTAAGGAGACACGAGAACACCAGGGTAGGGAGTGAGGGAGGAGGAGGTAAGGAGACACGAGAACACCAGGGTAGGGAGTGAGGGATGAGGAGGTAAGGAGACACGAGAACACCAGGGTATGGAGTGAGGGATGAGGAGGTAAGGAGACACGAGAACACCAGGGTAGGGAGTGAGGGATGAGGAGGTAAGGAGACACAAGAACACCAGGGTAGGGAGTGAGGGATGAGGAGGTAAGGAGACACGAGAACACCAGGGTAGGGAGTGAGGGATGAGGAGGTAAGGAGACACGAGAACACCAGGGTAGGGAGTGAGGGATGAGGAGGTAAGGAGACACGAGAACACCAGGGTAGGGAGTGAGGGATGAGGAGGTAAGGAGACACAAGAACACCAGGGTAGGGAGTGAGGGATGAGGAGGTAAGGAGACACGAGAACACCAGGGTAGGGAGTGAGGGATGAGGAGGTAAGGAGACACGAGAACACCAGGGTAGGGAGTGTTTTCTAATAAACTCACAAAATGGCCAAAATAATAATAAATGGAGAAACTAAAACTTGCATTCAATTACCTTTTTGGCCACCTGGGGGCAGTGGAAACAAGCTGCAAACACACGTTTTTCATGTTGTACATGTGATCTTACAGGCAGACTTCTTATCAAGTGAGAAGTGACTCGACTATAGAATACCATTGCAGTGGTAAAAACAAAGAGTGCCAAATAAGAACATAAAGTCGGGCATACAGTTTGCAATTGCTAACAAATAACTCTGTCTCATATCCCAAGCTCTAAAAACTAAATCTGTCACACAAACCTCAAGTCTTTTATAATCATCTGACCCCAAAAAAAGACACATTTCACTACAGATCATGTCCCTCGAATAATTGTATAATGAGAAATAAAACATTAAATGAATTTCGAAACTATGACACTCAGTCACATCAGCGTGTGTCAATTTCTGCTCATTACATGCACACACTGCTTTAGGCAAAAAAACAACTTGGTTATGTTGAGGAAAAGCTTGTGGTTTGGGTTGAAATAAATATGTTTCTTTCATAGATAGGCGTAGATAGATAGTAGGTGTCATTACGTTCACGACATAGTAACATTATGTAACCTACGCTACGTTACGTACAAGACGTAGTAACGTTACGTAACCTAGACTACGTTACGTATATAACATAGTAACGTTACATAACCTCCGTAATATAGCTAAGTAGACTACATTACACATGCGACGTAGTAACGTTACGTAACCTAGACTACGTTACGTATATAACATAGTAACGTTACATAACCTCCGTAATATAGCTAAGTAGACTACATTACACATGCGACGTAGTAACGTTACGTAACCTAGACTACGTTACGTATATAACATAGTAACGTTACATAACCTCCGTAATATAGCTAAGTAGACTACATTACACATGCGACGTAGTAACGTTACGTAACCTAGACTACGTTACGTATATAACATAGTAACGTTACATAACCTCCGTAATATAGCTAAGTAGACTACATTACACATGCGACGTAGTAACGTTACGTAACCTAGACTACGTTACGTATATAACATAGTAACGTTACATAGCCTCCGTAATATAGCTAAGTAGACTACATTACACATGCGACGTAGTAACGTTACGTAACCTAGACTACGTTACGTATATAACATAGTAACGTTACATAACCTCCGTAATATAGCTAAGTAGACTACATTACACATGCGACGTAGTAATGTTACGTAACCTAGACTACGTTACGTATATAACATAGTAACGTTACATAACCTCCGTAATATAGCTAAGTAGACTACATTACACATGCGACGTAGTAACGTTACGTAACCTAGACTACGTTACGTATATAACATAGTAACGTTACATAACCTCCGTAATATAGCTAAGTAGACTACATTACACATGCGACGTAGTAACGTTACGTAACCTAGACTACGTTACGTATATAACATAGTAACGTTACATAACCTCCGTAATATAGCTAAGTAGACTACATTACACATGCGACGTAGTAATGTTACGTAACCTAGACTACGTTACGTATATAACATAGTAACGTTACATAACCTCCGTAATATAGCTAAGTAGACTACATTACACATGCGACGTAGTAACGTTACGTAACCTAGACTACGTTACGTATATAACATAGTAACGTTACATAACCTCCGTAATATAGCTAAGTAGACTACATTACACATGCGACGTAGTAATGTTACGTAACCTAGACTACGTTACGTATATAACATAGTAACGTTACATAACCTCCGTAATATAGCTAAGTAGACTACATTACACATGCGACGTAGTAACGTTACGTAACCTAGACTACGTTACGTACGTGACGTAGTCAACGTCATGTAAGCGACATAGTAACGTTACGTCACTTAGAATAAGTCAACGTTGACTTTTGGTTCAACGCGGGACAACAGCGATCTCCTGGGTGTAAGTCCTGTGTTTGTCATCCATCCACTATCCAACTGGACATCCGCCCTCTGCTGACTTCATGGCTCTTTATACTACGTGACCTCACTTCCTCCTTTACTCCTAGCATAACTACGGTCATGTTAAACGACATAGTTTGAGGTATCACACACTCACAATCACAGATCGTAGGTCTTACCATTGACTTTAAGTTGCCTTTCAAAATAAAAGTCACTCACATGATAATTGTGATTACACAACCTTGTAACGACTTCACAGCATCTGTGGCATAATTCAATGCACAACGCATATCCTCACAGGTGTAACAGTCGAATTATAACTGTGTGTTTAATTCTTTATCTCACAAACCCATTGGTTCAGGATTCTGTAGGCCTTTGCTTTCATCTGGTGGCATTACAGAGAAACAATAAAGGAAACAACAAGCTCTTTCACACACACACACACACACACACACACTCTCACATGTTTCCAGGTGACACCGACTGGACTCGCACTGGATCAATCTGTCACCATTTGTCACTGACCGCTCTCCACTCTACCGTGAATGTGCGCTGTGTGTGTGTACGGGTGTGTTTTAGTCTCCAGCGCTGTAAAAGGACCTTTGACAGGTGTATTGAGGACACGGTCCCCATTCATACACGACTGCCTCCAGTAAAAGCCTGATTGTTACCTGTCTGTACAAGAAACAGCTCGGAAAAGACGGAGGGACAAAGGAGTGCGACGGCAAAAAGAGACGGGAAAGCTCTGCAGTGAAGATGCGGAGGAGAGAGAAAGTGGAGTAAAATCAAATTGAATAAAACAAACGAGGCAATACCAAACCAATAGAGGTGGAAAACAAGAAAAGGGGAGATGGTGCGCACAGAAGCTGAAGAGGAAGTGGCGTTTTGAATTATTTTGCCTGGAAAAATACGGCCCTGCATAGGTGGTATAGGTGTTAAAGGAAAGAAGATGATTAACTACATCACAGATTCAGTTTTTATACGGCCGATACATCTCTGCCTCGCTCACAGCACAGTCCCGCACTTATGGAATGTGCCTAATCCATAACCATAACGCCGGCGTGGCAGCATGGACTTATATATCAAGGCATTTTGCTCGGTATGATAATGCTCATTGGAGCTCACATATCATCAGGTCCACCGATCGCATGCAGATAAACAGATGCTCGTGTCACATCTCTGGTATTTTACAAAATATGAGCCACGCGGAAACTCATTGAAATGATTTCTTTATTGGCATCCTTATCCTCTTATCATAAATCACAAGCTTGTTCATTTCTAATTTGTGCAAATGGCATGTGTGTTAAAAAATGTAAACACTAATTAACCATGCGATGATAAATGAGAGGACGGCTCGCTTCTCTTCTCTTCTCAGCTGTTATACAACATCACAAATGTAGACCCGGCAGCTTTGTTCTGCGTTTTCATTCAGAACAGTTCTAATGAGGACAAACGGCTCCCCGGTTGAGCCACAATGGCTCCGCCGACTCTGAAAAAGAACTAAAATGGCTGAATGGAAATGAGAGGGGCAGAAGAGGTCAGCCCTCTGCATCAATTCTCATATTGCCACACACACACACACACACACACACACACACACACGCGCGCACAAATGACTATTGCACATTGAGGTGGCATGGACGCATAACGGTGACAGCAGCCATCTCTCTAACCATCCCTCTCCTCTAATATCATCATTTGAATCTCTCTCTCTCTCTCTCTCTCTCTCTCTCTCTCTCTCTCTCTCTCTCTCTCTCTCATCTCTTAACATTATCATCTGAATAGCCAGCACGTGATGGGATGTTGGACCGGGGATCAAATTGAGAAAATGTATTAGGAAAAGTGGAATAACTGACCGGCAATCGGATTAGCATATCCCTGTCAAAGGCAGGCAAATGGTAATTTATTTATTCATCATTTTATTTATTTTGCTGTTACACAAGATTGATAAGACAGATAATTTACAGACTATATAGCAACGAGCTATTTCATATATATATATATATATATATATGTGGCAATATGTCATTGTCGTGTTGCTAATTACCAAATGGGACCAATTTCTTTGCCCATTTCTAAGAGTTTTAGTCGAGTGTATTGTGAAGCAGCACTAGCTACAAGCATTGCTCATGTTTCTCAAAATGTCCCTGAACTGCATTTCCTCATTGCCCGAAGAGAGCCGCATGTCCTATTACGTCATATGCGAGGGATGGTAGAGACCGGAAAGGTTTTCATTTGTTTGCGTCATTGACATCATCACTTCACTGGACAACGGCTGGCTCAAGTTGTGTGAGGGTTAGATATCCTGTGCATTGATATTAAAGCAATGAACCCGCCTTTAGCTGACATGGGGCATCAATGTGTGTTTGGTTTGCAGAAACTGTAGGCTCAGCGTAGTGATTAATAAGGCCTTGTTATTAGTATCGAAGGTGTTATTTGTTTAAAAACAGCTCCCATGATGATTGACACACAGCAGTTTACATATTTGTAGCTTCCACTGAGGACAAGGAGGTCACGTGATTGTGTTTTTTCTCAGAATTT